>VMDR010026048.1:0-14192 GCA_007922815.1 Macrotus californicus
CTGTTGTCGTATGAATTTTTAACTTCAATCATAATTTATATCAGGGCTGAGCTTTCATTGTCAATAATTACTAGGCTTACAATAGTGTTTGGAAATGCATGAAAGATTTAAAAAATGATAAGTAGAGAAGTTCCTAATTAATTAATTAATTAGCTTAGCTTAGTGATCCTCTTTGGTCACCACTGCTAAATTTTCTTAAAATGTGTTTTCTTCTTGTAACTCTGCGGTTCAAGAGCTACAAGCCTCCTCTTGGCATTGAGGATTTCAATCATCTTGGTTCATCTCATCAACTCAAGCAAAGGTCTGCTCCCTCATCAACTTCATTATTCCAACCCAGTCTGTCTCTTCTCTGATGATCAGCTTGTCAGGAGGCTTCTCAGGGAACAGGAATGAGCTGAACATCTGACAGCTTGTGTGTGTATCAGTTACTGTTTCATTCAGCTGTATAAAACAGCCAGGACTCAATCAATGTGTGGTTATTTTTTGTTCCCCCATTAAGAAGTTTGGAGGAATAACGATGCTTTCATTATTTAAGTATCATCTTTTACTTCATGTTTCAAAAAGTGGCCCTTGCATTTTCTCATTATTTCTGAGTTCAAAGTAGAAACAGCAAGAATGGATGAGGATTGTGTCATCTGTGTCTGTCCTTTTGTACTGGGAAGCAAAAAACTTTACCAAAAACACCCACCCCAGATTTCCACTTATACTTCGTTTTTTTTTTTTTAAGATCTTATTCATTTATTTTTAGAGAAAGAGGAAGTGAGGGAGAGAGGGAGAGAAACATCAGTGTGTGGTTGCCTCTTGAGCACCCCCTACTGGGGACTGGCCTGCAACCCAGGCATGTGCCCTGACTGGAAATCAAACCAGTGATGCTTTGGTTTTCAGGCTGGTGCTCAATCCACTAAGCCACACCAGCCAGGGCTCCACTTATTCTTCCTATTAGACCTTCCCATATGATATATATTATTCA
This sequence comes from Macrotus californicus, assembly GCA_007922815.1. Lineage (NCBI taxonomy): Eukaryota > Metazoa > Chordata > Mammalia > Chiroptera > Phyllostomidae > Macrotus > Macrotus californicus. Next base: position 971 of record VMDR010026048.1, read on the forward strand.
TCACATATATTATCACATATGTCACACATTGTCATAAGGTACACATCTCATCACACAATCCATGATCCCTTCTAGCTTCTGTAGAAGCTTAATAGTGTAGCATTGCCCATTTTACAATCACCATTATGTCTTTGCTGTGTTACGTTTTATGCAGTCCTGTTGTACTTTAACTGGCTCCACATGATTATGGTGTCTCCTCAATTATGTTATGGACTTCTCATGAACAGAGGGTAGTGTTCCCTGTTTGTATACCTCAAAGGAATTAGTCCAAAGTGGGCACTTAATTAAGGTACCTTGGCATAAATTTGATACACGTTATTATCTGCTGTTAGGCAGTATGTTTTACAATAAGGAGCCGAGGTTCTAGAATTTAAAAAAAAATGGAATTTGAGTCATTAGTCTCCTATTGAATAGCTGTGTCATGGTTACTGCCTTGTCCTGTACTGTCTCTGAGACTCATTTTCTTAACTGCCAAATGATGGGATATAATAAAACTTATTTTATTAGGTTCGTTTGAGACATAAACATGAAAATTCATGTGAAAGCATATTGCAAACAATTAAACACTAGGCTGGGAAAATAATCACTGTTCTTAATTGTTATAATAATATTTCTAATATTCTGAAGTAAAAATAGGCTAAGTGACAGGTTTATAAAGGGCAGTGGAGTTTATTCTTCTGCTGTTACATGGCATTTTTATAAAAAGTAGTACAACTAAATCAGAGAGGAGACAGCAATTACAACTAATAAGCTATTGCATTCGATTTGATGGGCTTTCACGACCACTTCTGTGGTCGCTAAGATTAGTTTGCTATCTGTTCTCACATCACTGCAGCAGCAAGCAGCGGAGAAAAATGTCACACTTTAGAAGAAATGTAGAACTCCAGACAATGTAGCCTAATCAGAAGTCCTGCTCTATGTGGAATGAAAACTTAGAGTGTGACAAATTTACAATTGTATACAGACAGTAGCATCCAGCAAGATACAACAGTCTCCCCTTATCCACAGTTTTGTGTTCCACAGTCAACCTTGGTCCAAGAATATTAAGTGAAAAACCCCTGAAATAAACAATTCACGTGGTTTAAATTGTACACTGTTCTGAGTGGCGCGAAGAAATCCTGTATCTTCCCACCTCATCCTGCCTAGGATGTGAATCATCCCTTTGTTCAGTGTATTCACACCTTATACACTAGCTGCCCATTAGTCACTTAGGAGCCCTCTCAATTTTCAGATCGATTGTCATGACACTGCAATGCTTGTGTTCAAGGAACCCTCACTTTACTTAATAATGGCCCAAAGTGCAAGAGTCGTTTAAATGTTCCATAGGTGTGTAGGTATAGCAGAAACCATAATACAACTTTGTATGGTTTGGTACTGTCCTCAGTTTCAAGCATCCACTTAGAGTTTTAGAAAACATTCCCTTAGATAAGAGGAGAATACTGGGCCAGTTTTCCAATTAGATACTAAATGGGGAATGGAGAACCCTTGTCTGACTGCAGTGGGTGGTATGGCTATTCTTACTATAGTTCTTTCACTGAGCTACACTTAATAGCTGGATTAGATTGGACGTGTCAGAGAGTGAAAGTTACTTGAGTAAGGACATGTGTTACTGATTAAGGATAAAGGAAATAGTTACATTTAGTTTAGCACTCAATCCACAGTTGCTTTCTTCTGAAATCCAATCAATAGTGATACAACCTGACATGGGTGCTTTGTGGTTGAGGCCAGATGCATAGCAGTTGTATCAATTAAAGAAGCTGAGCAAAATGTTATAGTTTATGTTATTCAGATCTCTTATATTTTAATACTACAAAGAATGTAATTTTTACCTACACTGAAGGATTTCAGAAAATATTTCAGTATTGCTTATCCTGAATGTCTTTTACAAATTTTATTTCTGTCACTTGATTTTCAGGAACAGTATTTAAAAACTCTGAGTGATCAAATTAATATAACATTCTCATTAAGTTCTTTGGTAGTCTGAAAATTCTATCCCAGAAAAGGTCACATATACACACACACACACACACATACACTATATATAAATAGAGAGTGTATATATATACTATATATATAGATAGACCTATATTATACATATATATATATATGAGAAATGACATATATCACTGTATCCCCTAGAAAGTTTTATACATATATATAATATCAATTTATCCTCTAGCAAACAATCTAAGTCTCTGGCACTTGAACTATTGATTTGTGTGTTTTGACATCTGCATCAGCGGCTTAATACAGCAGAACTTAACTTCTTGCTCCTGCTATGTCTGCTTTGTGCCACTGCATCTCTCCATGGTGCCTGTCCCTCAAGGCAGCTGGATGTCCAACGCACTCTGGTCTGCTGTGATCTTACGGCATCCCATTTCAACATGGGCTTCCAGGATGGAGGTAGCAAGGGAGGGAAGCTTTGAGGATTGAGCACAGGCAGTTTATGTGTGAGCCCAGACTCATCCCAGCACCACGCTGACTGCGTGAGGGTTGGGGAGCCCCCCATCTGAAGAGAACTAGATGCCTATGAAATGTGCCAATGACCATAATAGAAACAGAAACATCTATTCTTAGTCATTTAAACATTTGACCTTATTTGATAAGTTTCTAATTCACTGATGACAATTTTTCAAAATGTATTTGTTATTTGTCTCCTGGGATTTGTTTGCTATGAAGTCCAGATGCATTCACATTGGATTTCAAACATGCATGTTATTTCCCTTTATATTATCATTTGAAATCTGCCTATTATTTCTAAGTAGTGCATGAATTATCTGACCTTAAAGAAGTGAATAAAAATGACATCTCTTTTATGAGAACTGGTATTAAAAGGTAAAATTAAAAAGTTGATAAGTAACCATATTAAGGTATATTTTTATGTGGAGTTGGTTATATTTGGAAGGGAGTGGGGAAAATATTTTAAATTTTGAGAACTTGTAATCTGTGAAATTAGCTCAAGTACTTCAATTTGTAGATAGCTTGTTTCTTTCCATCAGTAAGTCAGTGTATTTTCAATAATGCAGGCTTCAGAATATCTGGATGAATCTAGTGAGAAAGCCTTTAAAGTCTGCTCAGGGCCCAGTGGTCGGAACTTATGCTTAGATCCTACCTGAAAAGGTCAGCATGTCTTTCCTTATGCCCATCATCTTCCAAGTGAGCCATGTAAAGTGAACACCTTAGTCCTTGCAACATCTGGGTACCACTTAAAAACTGGATCTGCAAGACCTAATTGGGCAAAATAGAGATGTAATGAGCATGCTTAAAGTAAGCATACAGCTTTACTTTTAGGCAATAAAATCCTCATCACCTGCTCAGCCAGTAGTTTGTGGCTCAAATCTGAATCAGACAAATCCTTAATAGCAAGGAGATGGCTCTTTCAGAGTCTTCTCTGAAGAGAGTTGCTCACATCTCATCTTACTTAGAAATTTATTTCCTTGATTTTAATAAAATCACTTGCATGTACCCTGCATTTTGCCTAGCATCATGGAGAGTACAAACCAAGTATAAAACAGTCATCTCTTTTCTTAAGTTGATAATGTTATAGCTGAAAGAGTATTCATAGTCTAAAATAACTGGCTATCAATTCAATGTGAAATAATGTGCAACTTCTGCAAAAAAGCATTGGAAGCAAACAAAGGAGATTAGATTTCTAGGTATCAGAGAAATGGAGAAAGGTTTTCAGGAGGAGATATTACTTAAGTGGGGCATTGAAATTGGATGAGCAACCGGAAAGATTGATGATATTTTAGAACGAGGCAAATAATGTGTATTGTGGCATAAATACAGGGTTGATTGTAACCTGCTCCCTTGAGGAGCCTATTTGGAGCCTCTGTCCTACTTTCAAGAATTTTAAAAATATTTTGGGAAGAACCTCTTTATAGGAGAGTGAATTTTCTGCTACTCTATCTCATGACCACCTCCCTTCTCCTTTTCCTGCACCCCTCCCCTTGCCCCTGCTCTAAATTTTTGGACCCATGTCAATCTGCTTACCATTCTCTTTACTACATCAGGAATCATGATTTCTAGTATTCTGTTACAAATAGTGAGAGTTCCATCTCACAAGTATTAATGGGCATCTTGTACATGCAAGCAAGGTGATTTGTAGATAAATACAACAGAGACCTTGTTTTGAGCACCTTGTAGTCAGGTTGGAACCTATGCATGTAAACAAGAGATTCCAGTAGAGAGGTCCAGGCAGAGGTAGATGACTTGGTATATGAGATCACTCAGGACTTGGCCCTCCCAAGGAAGACAGAGAGGCTTCCTGGAGAAGATGGTCCTGACCTAAATCCTAAAGAAAGAGGAAGACTTAGGCACTTGGAGAGAAAAGTAGAAGACATTCAGCCAGAGGGAACTGTGTCAGTAAAGACATAGAGGAGTGAAAGAGATCACTGGAGGTCAACATCGGGCTTTAGAATTCTAGTGGGTAACTAAGAACCAGCTAGGAGAAGTAGTTAGGAACCTGGCGTTGGAAGGCATCAAGTGCCAACTTCAGGAGCCTGAATTTTAAAAGGGAGAAATATGCACTCTCTGGCATTTCTAGAAAGCAGCTACTTTTATCCTTAAACTCTACATTCATAAACCATCATAGGTAAGGATACATTCTTGAGTTTGCCTGAGTAGGAGGTGATTTGTAAAACTCACAGTGTCAAATATGTAAAAATCTAACTCCGCTCTGTGTTACCATCTGCCCTGAAATGCATCTACAATTCACGACTTCATTACATCAACTTCTATTACCACGCAATTGTCCGTGTTTTCTCTGAACATGAATTCCTGAGAGTCTAGCAAGGCCCACAGGTTCCAGCAAGTGTTTAAAGCATATATCTCAGACCGAGAGTCAGTGCAACCTATTTCAATAAAATATGAATCCAGGCACCCACAGATTGAGACATATTACTTGCAAATGTAAATAAATATAAAGTTGTGTTTTTCTGTTTTTTGACAAGAAGGAATATTTGATTCATATGTTTAATATGCTTTGCCTCTTTTGCAAGGGCACAAACTCAGAAAATGCAATTTATCATTCAAGAAAATTTCAGAAACAAGTTACTTAGAAACAGGAACTATAGATCAGAGAGTGATAGGCAAAGAAACTGAGTAGGATGTATCCAAGGGTGACATATAACTGTGCTGGTAATTCTATGTGTTTTTAGGGGTTTGGAGGAGCATCAGAACTGGGTGTTAAGGAAGAGAGGCTTTGATCTTATTTCATTACAGCGTCTAATTTGCTGGGTGGCTAGAGCAAATCACTCGTCCCATTTGTAATTAACATTTATTAAGCATCCCTGGTTTGGCTACGATGTTGAATTGGGTCTAGGCCAGATAGCTCCATTGGATGAAGTCTGTGTGAATGGGGACAAACACTTTGTTGGCACCTGCAAGGATCAACTTTCTCTAATGCTGTAGTTTTCTGGGCATCCTGATTTTAAACATTTCTCTCTCTGTTGTTCACCTAAAACCACTTTGCTCTAGAATTTCCAATATATTATATGCCCTAGAGTGTGGATCACTTCTTACATATGGAAAAGGAGCTGAGTAAAGTCTTTGTCTAATTGTGTGTTTTAAATTCTGATTTGGAAAACAAAGCACAAAAATGCTAGATGATGTAGGAGACTCAAATGAATTGAAATCTCTTACCAGAATAGCATCTGTAAAACAAGATCCATGTCCATCATATGCTGGGATTATCATCATTATGTAAAATAAAAGTAACAATCTTATTGTTCCAGTTTTCAAGAAATTTTTATAATAAAAAGGCAAAATAGGAAAATGTCCTATTTTCTAAAGGGGTGTTCACAAGGTTTTATTTTCTTAACTTTAAAAATTCTGTGTATTTTCTTTGGGGAAGCTCAATATATAATGGGTAAAATTGACTCTAGACCTAACTCACTGAATTCAAATTCATTATTTTACCCAAAGAACTAGATACCAACTCTACTGAGTCCAAAGATTGAAGTGCTTATTTCCATAGAAAAATACACAGTAGAAGAATCATTGAAATAATCAGGGAACTTTTTTACACGAGGGATTGGCAACCTTTTTCTTAAAGGGCCAGCTAGTAGTTATTTTAGTTGTCATGCACCATGTAGTCTTGGTGACAGCTACTGAACTCTGCCATCGTAGCGTGAAAGCAGCACACAACATGCCCAGGGGTGCACGTGGCTCCGTGTCAATAAGATCTTATTTATGGACCCTCAAATTGGGATTTGATATGTTTATTTTTACATGCTATAATTCTTCTTTTAATTTTGGTCCAACCATTTAAAAATGCAAAAACCATTCTTAGCTCATAGAGTGCAAAAAACAGGCCAAGGGCTGTTTTTTTTTTGTTGTTGTTGTTTTTTAATTTTGTCCACAGGCTATAATTTGCTGACTTGAATTTACACGGTCAAATAGTTGGCTTTCTTTCTCATGTTCTTTTGGCTGATTTTGGAAATGGCCCCTTTTGATAGCAATTTAGAGATGGTTGTTGCTAAAGTGATTAGAATAAATATCAGTAAAATGCTGTGGGTATGTTTAATCTGTGACATTATTTGGGGGGGATTAATGCTCACTTTTATTTGACTGCCTCATAAATACCCACTGACTCCCTCCTGATGGCCGCATTGGCCGTCATCCACCCCTGGAAACTGCTGGTTCCCACTCACAGTGTGCATCTCTCTGGCCTATGCTATTTCCCTTGTAGCTGGAACAGAATTACACCCTTGTCATTTTCCCCTGAGTAATTCTTAGGAAGTCTTCAAGGCCCCAATCAGTTCTCATACCTCTTTGAAATCTTTACTGATCTTCCCTAGCATGCTGATAGGAACAGCAAGCATATACTTAATTACTTATATACTGTCACAAACACTTTTCAATTTCTAAGGGTGGATTGATTCCTTCATTAATATATTGGTTAATTTTTCAGTCACCCCCTGACACAAAGCATGTGTCGGAGTTCACACTGGTTAGAGATATATCCCCATTGGCTGAAATAGGGGTTGCCTTGTTCCAAAACTTCCAACTAAGTTCTGTTATTAGATTCCTATTTTGAGAGTCTTCTATTAGCTTTTTTGAAGAATTATGAAAAATAGCATGGTATACTGGGAAGACAAGCAATATTTCCATTATTTAGACCTGTATGAGAATTCTAGTTTTGACCCTTACTGTGTGACTGTAGGAGAGTTAGATAAAATTTATAAACCTTAATTTTCTGATCTGTAAAAATAGGGATAGTGTTTTCTAACTTACAAATCCATTGACTAATTAAAGCTAAATTATAGGACATGCTATATGGTGTTAAGTAGGCACACATAAATGGTAACTATTATTAGCTTACTTAAATATGTTATATAATAGTATGGAAATATGAAGAATATAAATTATCATATATGAGATTTGAAGGAAAAAAATCAGAGTTATGTGGATAATGTTTTCAAGTTGAGAAAAAAACAGAAATAGGAGGCTTGGAGATTTTTTTTTTTTTAAATCACTATATGTTTTCCCTAGGACACAGGTGGCAAACACAAGGCCCGAGGGCTGAATCCAACCTTCCACCTTGTTTTATCCAGCCTGGCACCTTGTTTCTATCCAGTGGCAGTGCCGAGCTCCTTGCTCCTAGATAAGGAGTAGTTACATCCATACAGTCCTAAAATCACATTTGGCACTTTGAAGGCAACCGCGAGGCTGATGTGGCCCCAGTGAAAATGAGTTCAACACCCCTGCCCTGCCCCAGGAGATTTCATTCTTATGGGGGGGCTTTCAGCCATACTTCCGTGTGCTGCTGACTCGCAAATCTGTGTGGTTGCTCAGACTTTTACTCGGGACAGATACACCCAAGCGCTTACTCAATGTCTCTTCGGACATCTCTAAGTCAGCCTGGTAAGATTTGCACTCATTTTTACTCCAAGCCCCTCATGCCCTCATATCTTCAGTGCATTCAGATGGCACCGCCATGCTTTCATCTGTACAGTCCAGAGGCGTGGGGTCTTTCTTGCCTTCTCCAACTTATTTATATCCCCTCCCCCCAAATACCCAATTAGTTATGAATTCCTCATCTTCATTTGTTGCCATCACCTAAATCAACTCTTTTCTACTCTGCAATTCATTGTGTCCACCATGGCCAGAGTGGTTTTGATTTATTTTTATTTTTAATAAAAATCAGGCCATGTCATTACACACTCTGTTTTAGACCCTTCACTGAACTTGCCTTTAGGAAGTGATTTAAGTTCCTCAGCTTGAACGAAGAGGCCCTGCATGATTGGGCCCCTGCAGCCTCCCTTATCAGCCCCACTAACCCATGCTCTCCCTTGATCTGCTGATTGTCGGCATGCTGGTCTTATTATTTGAGTTAATCATATTTCTTCTGGCTCCAGAGGCTTGGCAGTTGTGTTACTTTTGCACTGCATGCCCAGCACTTTCTTACATGGGTTGGATCTTGGCAACTTCCCTTTTCCTTAGAAAGTGCAGCTCCCACGTGTATGTTGTCACCTTACACACTTTGCCTACACGATCTCTCTATAGCACCGGCTGGAGCGGTTAACAAACCAGTGACTGACCACTTCCTGTGCTGACAAACAAAAGGGTACTCTGCAGGCAGCATCATATATTGCTTTGGGGTGTTTCCCATCAAATTCTTCAATGTCTGTCATTCATTCTGCTGCTGTTGCTGCCTATACAGAGTATGACACAAGTAGGTCTGTATCTGTTCAGTGTGTTGAGTGATAGAAGCTGTTCTTCCTTCCACTGTACCTCTAGTGTTCCACATAGGGCAGACTCTGTGCTGGTCTTTGTCTCGCTAGGAAGCTTCCCCTGGGAAATGTCAGGCGTGAGAATGCTTCATTTTTATGCCTTCTAAAAATTATTTTCACATAAGGTATCTCATGTGGGATACACATTGATTATGATACACACACACATATATATATAATAATCCCAACAAAATTATGATATATACAAGGAAAGGTTCTTTTTAGTGATTTTTTGAAATTTTATTTAAAAACACGTGATGCCACTGTAGCGCATCCTCACGGAGTTGGTATCTAGCAGACATTGAACCAGGAACCAAGTAGCCTGAGAGCTGGTCTAACACTTTTCACTTACATCATTTGAATCTCCCATTCTTTCTTCCCCTTCTGTAAAGAACCATGAGTTTTCTTAATTAAATCAGTGGAACATCAGGTCACATCCAGGTGGAGGAGAGACTGAGCGTATCAGACAAGAGCAAACAAAGCAGCACTCATCGGCTCTGACACTGATGATGGTGTGCCCAGCCCTGGGAGGCCTACTTGATCATCACATTGCTTCCAGAATATACGCAATCATCCTAATTAGAACAGAAATGTTGAGAAGTGTGTTGGTATTTGTGCCAGAAGGTTAAGCCTCAGAGCAGATGGATTCCAGGCTATTTCAAAACAGATTATCCAGTACCAGCACTTTCCAAATTGGCTCCCCTTGCTTCTCTGCCAGCCTGTAAAGTTTTAGCAACCCTGCTCCTCTCTCTGACTGGCAGGTTCATTCTTGTCTGTGGGATAGATTTCCTGTATGTTTAAGAAATATAAGTCAATGTTATTATTAACAGTAAAATGATGACTCTCAATTGCTGAGAAGGACAAACTGCACTACGGTATGAGTTACTATCTTTACAGATCTTTTTCGAAGGTGGCATAATTGATACGTGGATTTCAATCAAAATTCTTGGGTACGCCTTCCGAAACAGATGGGTATCATTTCCTAAAGATCTCTAAGGAAGGAGATTGCACATCATCCATCCAGCATCCTGCTATCACGAGAGTGAAGAAAGGGACAACTCTTAACCCTGTCTTTTCAGTTGCACCTAAAAGTAGTGAGGAGTTACATCCGAGGTTGACAGTTTTGCCGGGAATTTGTCTATGATACGCATTTTGGCATTTACCTTGAGGATAGTGCATTAACCCTGCGTTCCTTACAGACCTACGTTGTGTTCCCTCCCCCCTTTTTTCTTTAAATATGTCAAAAAGAAAAAGATGACAAAGGAAAATTGGCAAACATTTCTACTGACAATAATGAAAACAAGATCCAAAAGTCCCATGGTGAATAAAAATCTCAAATATAAAGCATGTAACATCTGAAAAGTATCAAATTTTAACAGGACGGTGACATTAGTGTCTCTATGGTGTATCCTCAGCCGATGGTATCGGGGAACATAAGACATTTGAGAAAACAGTAAGATAAAAACAAACATTGGGGAATGTCATCTACGGTGGCAACTCAGGGAATGCTATATGTGGGCAAAAGGCTCACCTTCCCTTTTTTGTTCCATCTCTTACTTGGCATTGAATGAAAGGAGGAGGAAAGGGAAAAAAATTTCTTTTCTTTTCATCAGAAAATGTCATGGAAATGTCAGAAGTCTTTCTGTGTGATCACATCTCTTTTAAAACTTGATAGCTGCAAATCATTGCAACATTAACTACATTGGAAAATATTAATTCCAAGGAAAAGCATCGTTTCCAAGAGATGTGAGCCAGCTCTGAAGCCTTGCAAAGGAGCTTCCAAATGGAACCACCAGAATCCTCTGAAGGATCCTTCAGTTCTGATGGATTTACATCAGCTACTGACAGATTTAAGTAACTCTCTCTCTCCTGCCCTCGGGTCACATCCTTGGAGATCTCTATTCATTCCTAAGCTTCTCTGCTATTGAAACATATTTAAAATTCTCTTCTCAAGATTCAAAGTGGTGGGATGCCCCCTTTTAAAAATGACATTCACAGATAATAGGAGGAAAGAATGGGGCACCTTGAGAAGCTGTTAAGTTGTTCCCTGGCTTCAGGCAGAACTGATCTCCTGTCATGCAAATCAATAGCTCCTCATGCTTTAAAGATCCCTGCGGCAGTACCCTGATCTTTTTGTATAATCAGGACCACATGAAGTTTGTTATCAGAAAGTCTCTCTTCACTGGTGATTCCCTAACCTCAAAATATACCAATTCATTATCTGTAACAGGGTAGAGAAATGGGGCCTTTTAAGTCATCCTAGAATATTAAGAAGACCCTGCTAGGAGCCCATAAACATTACTGAAAGGTTGCAAAAGTGGCCAAGATATGTGAACAGGGGAGAAACTTAGAACTGGATGTAAGATCCCATTTTTTTTAACTAAAAATATTTTGTACATGTATATGATATGTTTTTCAAAACTAGGAAACTGGTATTGGTGCATTACTGATAACAGCATTCCAGCCTTTATTTGGATTTGAACTCTTTCTGTTTAGAGTTCAAACGAGGGTGCCATATTTTATTTAATTCCTATGTCTCAGTCTTCACCAATCTGTGACAGTTTCTCCTTCTTTCACTGCTTTTTCTAGCCTCGAGGGTACGGGCCAGGCACAGGCTCTCACTTTTACTTAGACTGGACAGCCATAGCTGAATATATGAAAATGAATCATAGTTGCTTACTTCAACGAGATCATTTTTATAATTGAAAGTGATCAGAAAGTCACGGATGATAGAGATGATATCAAGGGGAAATTCAGGGAGATGAGACAGAGCATTTTATTAAAAGTCACTGTTTGGAGAAAAATAGTTTTTTCCTATATATGCCCTGATTGGCTTGGCCAATTTGGTAAACCAATTACATTTACATTAGGGAGGGAAGGAGACATAATAGCTATCTCAAGTACCTCCAAACAAGCATTTAGTATGTATTTAAACCAGAGACTATGAGACATTCAGAAGTAGCCCATCCACCAAGGAGTTTACAGTCCAACAGAGGATATTAAAAACATGCTCATCTAATTCAAAACACAGATAAATGCTGAGGCAATTGGGGAAAAGGTGTTATTTGCCCTTTAAAGAAAGGAAAAAATTGGGGCAGTTGGACATGATATACTCTAGATGGGATATGATTCTGAGGATGGGAACGAGAGAAATTTGGCCTTATTTTTTGAAGTTGAGAAGAGTGCTGCAGAGTAAGATGCATAAAGGTGATTTGCAAGAGAAACCAGAAAAGTAAATTGATTAGAGGTTGAATTAAGGGCTCTAAATGCCAGGCTGGGCTAATGAGTTTTTCACAGGCAGTGGGCTGGCCTTAACAGAATTAGACCAAGTGAATGTCATGGTCAGAGTTATATGCCTCTTGAAGGTGAGTCTGGCAGGAGGGTGTGGTGTGGCTTGGAGAAGCAGATAAGAGGTCAGAGAGGAGACAATAAGAGGGACCAAAAAATAAAAATAAAAAGGAGAGTAGTGAAGTTGAGGGTACCCGTTCTTTTTTCTTTTTTTTTAAGATTTTATTACTTTATTGTTGTTCATTTACAGTTGGCTGCATTTTCTCCCCAATGCATACCCATTCTTAATAGTCTTCATTTCTCTAATTGAGGGGATGGCATTATCTGTAGAAAGTGGAAATGGGGGGTCCTGGGTGCTTGAATAACATAATACATGTTTAGCATAATGGTGGTGAGGAATTTGACAGGGGCTTCGTCAATCACAGGTTAAACATAAAAACTACTGACCCACATTGAGGATCCATTTGAGGTAAAGACAAATGACATTTTAAGAGACCCAGTCACAGCAGATTTGGACTCTTAGGTGTCTTTCGTGTTTCTGATTCCCACGGCTAACCTTAGTTCACTTTCCCCTGTGTACCCTGGAGGCCACTTATTATGCCCTGCTCTTCCAGATCCAGCTGGGAAGGGGGAGAGGGAGTGGGTTGCTTGTTTTTTCATTTTTTACTCTACTTTTATTGTCTTTGCTTTCTAAACATGTTCTTATTTTAAAAATACTACTGAGAAGTATGTGTTAATTTTTTCCCAGAAAGTAAAAACAAAGCCCCCCAAAATGTATAGTGCTGCATTTTTTTTCAGTGAAGTATGAAAGAAAGCTTATTTTGCTTACCGTTTGAAGGCAGTTTCTGATCATAGGATTTAACAGAGTTAGTTTTAAAAAGCTGACTCCCAGATCAAGCAACTTTTTCATTTGATCAGTTTATGTATTGCCTAAGGCCTGGCTCAGTGGTATGACAAAATACCTCATTTGAGAAATTTAATTTTATAACAATAAATCCATGCAGGGTATCAAGCAAAGAATCATAGGGAAATAATTTCTATAGCTATGTTAAATATAAAATTGTACAAATATTTTGCATTAGAGATCCCTTAACTCATTAAAGTAGTAGGCTACTACTATATATTTGTAAGCAAATGTCATCACTGGCCTGATGCCTAGGAAAAGGAAATTTTTCCATCACTGCTACCATTCTTTAGAA
>VMDR010026049.1:0-14189 GCA_007922815.1 Macrotus californicus
AAAATTTTTGTATAATTCCTAGGAAATAAAAATGTACAAGAGTCTAATGACTGGGTAACAGATAATTTTTATAAATCAAGAGGTTTGCAGTTCTTTGCTTTCAACAAAATTAAAGAAGAATTGATTTTACATGTTTGTTAGTCATTAAAAGCACTTGTTCTGATAGATCATCATGTGGTATTGGCATATACTTGGAAGGAGTTCAAAAGGTGCTTCATTCTCATCTATTTGTTTATATGAAAAAGAGTTTTAGGTATTTACATACATAACAATCAATAGTCAGAATAAAATTGGTTCTCAACTCCCTCTCATTCTAGCAATAGATAATATGCATTCATGGGTATGTGACAAAATTAGAGGAAAAGCCTCAACTATCTCATTAAACAACGCAATATTAGAAAACAATATATACCTCTGTGTTAATCATTATCATCAAAATGTGTAACATATTCACTTTGTTACATTATATACCAATAATAATTGTAATGATAACTCATTCCAAATAAAATCTTTTATGGCTCAGAGAATTATGTCACCCAAAAATTTTAAAATTAATTTACATATGCATTCTTTTGCTGAAATGTATCATAGAATCATCAATAAAATATTTCCAAGTATAAAAGTATTATATAACTGGGTGAAAATCCATGGAGTAGTAAAATGAAAATATGAGTTTCGGGGGGGTGGAGGGGGAAACAGCAATGTAGAATTTTAAACTCCAAAGATTACTTTTCTAAAAAAGTAATGGGACATATAAAATCTCTGTGATATTTTTATTGTATAGTTTATAATGAAAGAGAAATATAAGCTTCTTTAATATCAAGATTTATAGTATGCCAGAAATTACATCTTTTGCAACTATTTAAACATATGATAAAAACTCTAAATGACAATTTAATTTTCACCCAAGGATATGTTTTGTTGATTTTAGATAAAGGGGAAGTGGGAGAGAGAGAGAGAGAAAGATAGAGAGACATTGATGTGAGCAAGAAACATCCATCGGTTGTCTTCCCCATGTTCCCTGACTAGGAATCAAACCCGCAACCTACATATGTGCCCTTGACCGGAAATCGAACCCACAGCCTTTTGGTGTACAGAACAACATTCCAACCAACTCAACCACCCAGCCAGGGCTTTAAGTGACAATTTAAAGTATAGAGTGTTCGCAGGGTTTCCAAATTTTTTCATGACTATACAACCAAAAACATTGAAAACTGCTGTACACACATCTCTGTTGAACAGATTTCACTCTGCCACTTGTTAAATGTGGAAACGCACAAAAATCAATTTCTCTGAACAGCAGCTGCCCCATCTGTTAAACAGAAATGATAATATCCAATTCCCAGGATTTTTGTTAAAATTAAAAGAAGTATCACATGGGAAATGTAGGACATGGAGCAAGCTCGGTGAGTGGTAGCAATTACCTTCAATGGAAACAATTACTTAGAAATACCTCTGTTATAGAAAACTGTTCTTCCTAATGGAATTAGCATGCGACTAAAGGGTTTGAGCAAGTGTGATAACAAGTTTCATCAAATAAAATAGCTTTTTCACGTCAAAGTTGGTTAAACTCCCTAACTATCCTCCCAGCAACATTTCTGGTGCTGGTTTTGGAGTTTAAGGGAATAGCTTTCTCAGTTATATTTGAGACAGTCACCTTCAGTAAAGGACAATTTAACATGCCACAACATGAGACTTAGCCAAAACAAAGAAGCCATTAATTTTTTTTAAAGTGATCTGAAATAAAATGTATTCTGGTAAACCCTACAACTGAAAAGTGGAAAGCACAGGTCATTATCAAATGAATTATAAAGTTAATTTCAAATAAAAAGATTTCCCTTAATATATACTGGTTGTTAGGACTAAACATTTGTGTCCCTCGTGTCAAATCCCTATGTTGAAATCAAATCCCCAAGGTGACAGTATTTGGAGGTGGAGCTGTGGGAAGGGAATTAGGTCAGGAGGGTGGAGCCCTCATCAACGGGATTAGTGCCCTTCAAAGAAGAGGTCAGAGAGCCTGTCTTCCTGGGACGACTCGATGAGAACACCACGGTCTGCAGCCCAGAGGAAGGCCCTCACCAGGACTGGCTGTGCTGGCACCTTGGTATTGGACGTCCAGCCTCCAGGACTGGGAGCAATACATTTCTGCTGCTGAGGAGCCTTCCAGGGTATGCTAGCATTGTCATAGCATCCCAAACTGACTATGATACTGGTGAAGAATCATTTCATTTTGTGTTGGGCACAAACAAAATGCAAGTTCATTCTTGCCATTATTTTAGAAACTGTTTTGTCAGTTAGTAAGTCAGAAATAGGGGCTTTGGTCCTGTAGAACTTGAACGTGAGAAAACAAACCAAGACTACCAATATGCAACAAAGGCTCTGTTGATAAAGAAGGTCTTTGCAGGTATAATTAGCATTTTTTTTAGAACTAAAATAAAATTTGCTAAAGGGAGTTATAGGTTCGACTGATTCAAAAGTAACTGCCTTGACTAGTCCCCTGTAGACACTTGAATCTTTGGGATGATGCAGGAAAAGAAGCATGATGGCTAATGCTTTCACGTTTTTTTTACAAGATGATTTGTTGTGGTTTAGAGATTATTTTTCCAACTGAAAGAAACTGTGGGCCAGGTTTATTCTCTCTCTTTAGAGAGCCTTAAGTGAAAAGAACGGAACTCTGAACTCAAATTTTTAGAACCCACAGATTAAGTCATAACATGTTCATCCTTTAACATTACAGTGCTAGCATTTGAGAAGACATTCTTAGAGCAATGGATGGATTTATAGAAAGAAGGACCACAAATGCTGGCAACTCATGTGAATTATTCTTAATCCAGAAAGCAGAACTAAAGAGGAAACTGAAACCGCTGGTCCTTCCTGAGGCAGAATTGTCAATCACCAAAAAGGCTGTAATACATGGGGCAACAAAGTGCCTGCTTAACTAACAATGAGAACCTCTGTAGGCAAGCAGTTCTGCGAAATGACAGGCCATCAGAACAATGCCCTGAAAACTCATCTTGGCTCATCTAGATAAGCCAAGGACGTGAAATAATCCATTAGTTTTGCCAGTTAGCAGGAAATTTCTCTTGTCAAGGCAGAGCAGGAGAGATGAAAAATGCAAGGTGACCTCCTGGTAATCACATGCACAGGGAGGAAGAGGGTGGGGGTGGTCCAGGGTTGTTACTTTATCCAGGAAACTTATGAAAGGATAAAATGGCTTCATCCAAATTATTCCAACATTTTTTATTTTAAATTTAAGCTCTATTGTCACTCTGATTCCTGTTGATTTATTATGTACTTTAAAACATTGTCATTCTTTTTAACTTATTTTCTCTTTCTTACTGTTAACTTTCCACTCATTTTGCTGCATTGCTTTTCTGCTATCTTGTTATTTTTGAGGATGAACTGACAGATGGCTTTAAGAGCCAAAGCTTTTTAAAAAAATTTATTGGGTGACATTGGTTAATAAAATTACACAGGATTCGTGTGTATAATTCTTAACACATCATCTGTATATTGTATATGCAGGTCTTCTTCCATCACCAATTATCCCCCCTTTACTCTCTCTAACCTCCCCCCACCCCATCTTCCCTCTTATAATCACCATACTGTCATCTGTGTCTATGAGTTTGTGGGGTTATTTTAATCCCTTACTTCTCCACCCAGCCCCCCGACCTCCTCCCCTCTGACAGCTGTCAGTCTGTTCTCTGTATCTATGAGTCTATTTCTATGTTTACTAGTTTACTTTGTTCATTAGGTACCACATATGAGTGAAATCATATGGTACTTGTCTTTCTTTGACTGGCTTCTTTCACTGAGCATAATGCTCTCCAGGTCCACCCCGCAGCTTTTTTTTTAAGCAGGAAGAAACTAGGATGGTTAAAATTATTCTCAACACCACTAAATACTGCGATACACCATCTGAGGAGATTGGCAGGCTTCTTCCTTACTCTTTCTTCATGCATTCCCACACAAGCTGTCAGTCCTGACAACCGAGGCTTAGGCATAAAAATGTGCAAATCTAAGGGGGAAAAAAAACCCTTCTTCCAGCCAATGTCAATCTCTGCTCCAAAAGGACCATTTTACCATAGTAACAAGGAGGTGGCAAACTGCATGAGATCTCCAACAATCTACCTCTTTTTCCTGAAAGAACCTGCACCAAACACAAATGGCTGTTGTTTGGCCATGTACCTCGGGGATGTATGAAGCTCCCTTGCATCTCTGGACTAGAGGGGTCTCCCGCCCTTCTGCTGGCATCCAGAACCCAAAACTTCAAAGATTTTGGTCTGCACCCACAGCATATCCTTAGTCTTGGGCAAGCAGGGCCCTGCTGATCTGCTCTGAGGTCATAGCAGGGTGCCACCCATGTATGGCACATGCCCATTACTACCAACTGAGGCACTTCTTCACCAGAGCATGGAGTTGACCAGATGCCTGAAGAACAGCAAGCCTCATCTCCATGGGATTGATTCTGTTCTCATCATTGTTTTACCTCCATGATGCCTATCCCCTGATAGCTCCCACTAGCCCTCCAGAATCAGGCTGACACTCTGACTTTTGGGTACTTGAATTATTTATATAAGCAGGGGCCCCACAAACCATACTTGTGCTTACCCTAACCACACAGAAACACATGCACACACCCTAGCAGCAGCCTTTGTGTACCAATGCAGATCAAACCTGCCTCCTCTCCTAGGCCAGTGACAGAGATCCAAGGAACATCCAGGAAGGACCCAAACTAGCTTCATGCTTAGGTCCCACTTAAAGGTTTTGTGATCAGAACCCAAGGAGCCTCCTCTGATTAGTACCAGCCCCAAGGAGCTACATCATGTAGGGATAGGACCCCCCAAGCCAATGATGAGGTCACAGGGAGCATTGGTAGCCCCAAGGCAAAGTATCAATGGTTGGATCTACTACAGACTGTCCCATGAGCACCCCTAGCTCCCTACAATGACAGCCCTTACATACCACACCGGGTCCCTAAGTTCTCTCACTCCAACCTGTGGGGTGAGGGCAGATAGCATACACTAAACTGGATCAGACAAGAATGGCAAATTCAGACAACCCTTACCTTTTGTCATTTGCAATTCTAAATTTGTCCACATGAATAATGATTATATTTTCCCTCTATGGAAGATGGTGTATTTCTGTGCTTGTGAGATCTGGACTGTTGTGCACACTGCTCTGAGGCAGCCGATCAGTTTAATGCCGCTTCAACAAGCACCCTTCCACTGAACATCAAAGTGAAGAGGTCCACCTGGTGTAGAAGCGTTCCCTGCCTCAGGACCACTGCTGGCTGGGAGGAAGCCAGGAGAAGGAAACTAGTGTAAACGCAGAAGTATAAAAGCAGAATACCGTTTGTACCTGCTGCTCTGGAGGTGGGCCAAAATTCCTCTTTAGTCTGGTTAGCTCTTTCATGGGGAAATATCACCTTAATGGGGCTTTTGATTTTGCAAAGATAGTGCCCAAGGCTTAGTCAGATAGGAGACCATAGAGACCATAAGGAGCTAAAATGTTGTACCTAAAGCTGCCTTTACCAAGGAGAGGGTGACTTCTCTAGGAGGCTCTTACAATGATATTCAGCAGAATTACTGCAAACTGTTTTCCATCTTCACCTCAACGTTCTAAAGTAATGTTACCTGTGCTTTTACAAATGAGGAAGCTAACACACAGAGCAGGTGGAGTAACTACTTTACAGAGCTAGAAAGTTTTAAGGTCTCTTACAATAACCTTTGCCTTTTCAACTTCACCTTAGCAACATGCTTAATTTTTCTGCAAATAGTAAATTCCATTACATTCTTACAGCACAAATGAGTCCAATAGTTCTTGTAGATGTTTCAGGCCAAGCATACAATGGACACCTCATAAATATCTATTAACTTATATATTCACCCTGTCTCTACTTTAAGACAACTTAGGATGGGTAAACTCTTTACCAAATTTGGAAAATTCAGAAGGCCTTAGATGACTCACAGTAATTGATATCTTGTGCCCAAAGGGGCACAATGTGGAGACCACAGAGCAGCGGCCAGCAGGTATTTTGAAGGGTCTGATCAGCAAGGCATATAGCTCCTAGAAAGAGACATTGGAGAGTCAGAGGCAGTTTGTCTTGGAATTAAGCATTATTGCCAAGGTTCCATTCAGAAGTAATATGGGGCTGACTTCCTGGTCAGAATCCCAAACCGGCAGGCTATTGACTCGAAGGCTTTTAGCCTGCCAACAACCCTACTACAAGTACCTAAATTTTGCATCTGCTGACAATTCTGGGTTAATGCCTCCAAAATTTCTAAAGCAAGAGTGAGAGATGTAGCCAAGACACATCTACTTATTCTTTAGGAGGAACTATTAAATTAAAACTGTTCTTAAATACACCAAAATTAAGACCTTTGTTGACACAATCCATGTAACTACTGCCTTCAGGAATAGATTAGCTCTCTCTGGAATCATAACATGTAAGGAGAGACACCTAGTGGACAAGATGTAAGTACACTGTTTAGCTTGAGGCCGAAAAACATCATTCTGACTCCCTAATCTAACATTCTTTTTATTTCAATAGAGTTTCTAAACAACTAGAATTATAAATCCAGAACTATAAGTTTTACAAAAGAATGTTTTGTGTTTATTTCTAAAGGACGTGTTTTTCTCTTGCATTTGTTTCTTCATTAGACTATCATACTGCATGCAGTTCTGAGAATACAAAAGTTGGAGTGGACTGTAAATGGCCGGTCACTGCAGCTCCCCTTTCCCTGAACACATGTGCTCATTTTTTCTTTCCATCCCTTTATAGACTTTACGTGTGAGATTTTCCATCTGCCTTTGGGTTGTTTTATTCTGGCTTTTAATTAAGTGAAGTCGCTGACATTTTTTTTCCAGCCAGCTTCCTGTGGTCTGCTCAGCTTCCTGTGGCCAACCTACTCTCTTCATCTCTTAATCACTTTGTCACTTACATGTCACCTACACACGACACTGTTTTACACTCACCTCCTCACATGCAACTCTGTGTGCCTCTGCCACCCTCCCGCTGTTCCAGATAACTTCATCTAACCTCAAAAGTCTGTCATCAAAATAACAAATCTTTTGTTTTCTTTACTCCACACTACTGAAATTTGGTTGTGTTAAAATTTTATATTAGAAATTGTGTTTTTTAATGAAATAGACAGGTTTCATTGTAATTTATATGAGCTCATGGACTCAAACTCAAAGAAACTTAGATCAAACTCATAGAAAGAGGAACGCTTGCTCTAGGGGAAGCCAGATGACATTTACAAAATCTGGTGATTCTAGGTTGCCGTGTTGTAAAAGACAAGCCAGTGGATAGTCCCTGGAGAATGAAGCATCAGGAGGGAAGGAGAAGCTGAGGAACATCAGGGTGTCAGACACGTGGATGTAATAGTGACCTTAGAAGTAAATCCTCGTGCCCCAAAACTCCACCTGAAACCAGGTGCATCAGAGATAAACTACCAAGCCGAGCCCTTCCCAAATTCCTCTCCTGAGCAAAACAAAGGGGGGTCCTTGTTCCTCTATTTTTAGGAAGTGAGGTGGGCCTTACTTCCTCTATCACATCCTTGATGGTGAAATGTTGAACCTTTTTCTTTGCTATCAGGGATAAACCACAGGTGCTCATTATCATTCAACAATATTCCATCATAAGTGCTCATTAAAAATAGCAGTAAGAGTCATAACAAGTAAAAACTAAAGACTCAATACTTTCAGATGTTATGATTTATATGTGAAAAATAATCTACATCTGAAGTATTAAAACTGAAAACCGGACATAAAAGAGTTGCTAGATACAAGGCCAACAGGTAAAAATCAGTAACATTTCTGTACATCAGCAACAAATAGCATGCAAATAAATATTTTAAGAAGATACATGTAGAGCAATGTCATATTAAATTTCAAATGCATTAGAATGAGTCCAACAAAAGGTTCCCAATATTGTCATGAGGATAGCTATAACTCATTACTTAAAGAAACTGAAAAAGACCTAAATAAGTGGGAAGGTGTGCCGTGTTCACCAATGAGATGACTCTGATGGTGAAGATGACTACAGTGAGTGCTTTTTCTTTATCCTGTGGTCACCAGATATTACCCTACCTTTTCTTCTAGAGTGTTTGGGGCTTTTTGCTTTTCACATTGGATCTACAATCTACTTACAATTGATTTTTGATTATGGTTTTAAATAAGAGTCAAATTTCAGTTTTTAAATTAATAAGTAATAGTCTCATTAAATTTTTTTAAAAGATTTTATTTGTTTATTTTTAGAGAAACAGGAAGGGAGAGAGAAAGAGAGGGAGAGAAACATTGATATGTGAGAGAAACATTGATTGGTTGCCTCTCACATGCCTCCAACTGGGGACCTGGCGTGCAACCCAGGCACGTGCCCTGAGCAGGAATTGAACTGGTGACCCTTTAGTTCTCAGGCCAGTGCTCAATCCACTGAGCCACACTAGTCAGGGCTGTCTCAGTAAATTTTTTTGAAAATATTGTGTTTTTCACATTGGCTCTAACCATAAAGGGAAAGCTTGGTAAATTAGAATACACTAAAATTAAGAATTTCTATTCACCACCCTGACCGTTGTGGCCCAGTGGGTTGGGCGTCATCCTGTAAACCAAAAAGTTGCTGGTTAGATTTCCAGTCAGGGCATATGCCTGGGTTGAGAGCCAGGCCCAGAGTTGGGGGTGTGTGGATGGCAAATGATCCATGTTTCTCTCCCTCTTTTCCTCCTTTCCTCTCTCTCTCAAAATAAATAAATAAAATCTTTATAAAAAAAAAAGAATTTCTACTCACTAAATGACAACCTTAGGGAGTATAAAAGCAAGCAAATAAATGAGAAAAACTGTGTGCTATACATATAGCCTACACAAAGTTTATACCAGAATGTGTAAAGAACTTCTATAAATCAATAAGCAACAGACAGAAAATCCAAGAGAAAAATGAGAAAAGACTTAATATTAATTTCACAAAGGAGAAAATCAACTAGTCAATATAGATACAAAAAGGTGCTTACTGAGGGAAATGCAAGGCAAAACTGCAAAAAAAAAACAAACATTAAACACCCACCCAAACCCTGAAATTTAAAAGACTGACAATTCCAAGTGTCAGATCTGGTAGAGCTAATGGAAACTCTCAAACACTGCTGTTGAATGCATAAATTAGGCCAACCGTTTTTGGGCAACTGGCAATATCTACTAAAGCTGTGGTGACAATTTTAATATCTAAAAATGTAGAACACATGGTAAATATATATACTTATAAGTAATGATAGAGAAAGGTGGAATAGATTGATAACAAAAAATAAAGTCAGACAATACCAGCTTCATAAGAATATACATATATTACCTCAAAATATCTCAAGCTGCCATCTCATAGAACTGAAAAGAGATATAAATAACTTAGCAATTATAGTTGAAGATTATAGCACAGACCTCTCAAAAATCAACAGATTAAACAGGCAATGAGTAACTAGAAGTGCAGATGACACAAATGACACCAGTTAGTACATTCAGATACACAGAACTCTATACCTGAGAAACAGAGAATGCACCCTCATTTTCAACACACATGGTATATTGTCAAAAATTGACAAAGTGCTCTATGACAATGGGAGCCTTGATAAATTTTACATAATTTTTAACACAGATTATGTTCTCTGACTGTGATGCATTATAGAAATTAATAATAAAAGGCCTGTATGTCTGGAAACTAAATCTTACATCACCAAAAAAAAAAATTGGTTAATTAGAAAATCAGGTTCAGGAGATCCCAAGATGGCAGTGGAGTAGGTGGAATTACACTCACCGTCTCCCAGGGCCAAAGGGAATTTACAAGTAGGTTACAGAGCAGTTAACCCGACTAAACAACTGAAGGCTAGCTGAACAGAAGTTGTATAACCAAGGATCTACAGAAGAAGCCACACTGAGATCGGTAGGAAGGGTGGGGATGCAAAGGGACTGTCCTCACACCCACATGCAGCTGCCAGGCATCCTGAGGGATATCTCCGTTACAAAGGTCCCCCCTCAGGAGCATGGGGTCTCAACCCCACAGCAGAATCCCGGACCCAGAGCACCAGAGTCGGGAAAAGGAACCTGCATAACACCGGATGGTGAAAATCAGCAGGAATTCTGTACAGCTGGGAGGAAAGAGTGCCTGCTACAAACCCAGGTGCTCTCTTAAAGGGCCAGCACAAAGGATCTTGTTCCCAGGCACTTACCCAGGGCTACAGTAAAGGGAAGGCAACTCAAGGCATACTGGAGTCACACAGAGAAGAGCTGGGTGGCATGGCCCCAATGAGAGATCTAGAAGGTCAACAACCACCAAGGTCCCTGTGCTGAGGTTTCTGCAGGTTGCAGCCAGCTTAGACCCAATCTACAGACTTTCCTTGGAAGGCTCTCAAGGAAAACCATGTAGACTCAGGGTGGCTAGGCATCAGACAGGTAGAGGCAAATGTCAAGGTGCCTGGAGTCTTTTACTCATGTACCCCAGCTCAGAGCTTCAGGAAGCTGACCTTTGTACAACTTCAGCCTTCCCACAGACACCCAGGCCCAGCATATGCAACCACAAACAGCAAATGGCTTGGTAGCTCCAGACAGGTAGCCTAAGGCAAGTTATAGGCAGCCTCTGACATTGACCTGCACTGCAACACCTCCAGGTGGACCCAGAACCAACACAACCAGTGTTGTGGGCTTCAGACCACATCAGAGCACAATCCAACTAGCCACGCAAAGTGGCAACTTCTTACACCACACACAATAATAAACTCGAAATGGACTAAAGACTTAAATGTAAGACTTGGAATCATAAAAATCCTAGAAGAAAACATAGGTAGTAAAATCTCAGACCCTTTTGTAGCAATATTTTTTTCTGATATGTCTCCTTGGATATGGGAAACAAAAGAAAAACAAATGGGACTACATCAAACTAAAAAGGTTTTGCACAGCAAACGAAACCATTAACAAAATGAAAAGACAACCTACTGAATGGGAGAAATATACTGGCCAATGATATGTCTGATAAGGGGTTAAAACTCAAAATTTATAATGGGCTCAGACAAATTAACACCAGAAAAACAAACGACCTAATTAAAAATTGGGCAAAGTGCTTAAATAGACACCTCTCCAGGGAAGCCATACAGTTGGCCAATAGACATATGAAAAGTTACTCAACATCACTAATCATCAGAGAAATGATAGCAAATCAAAACCACAAGATAGCAAAAGGAACTCTCATGCGTTGTTGGTGGGAATGCAGATTGGTGTAACCACTATAGAAACAGTGTGGAGGGTCCCCAAAAAATTAAAAATGGAATTGCCTTATGACCCACCATTTCCACTTCTAGGAATATGTCCAAAGAACTCTCAAACACTGACTCAAAAGAATATGTGCAACCCTATGTTCCTTGTAGCTTTATTCACAATAGCCAAGATTGAGAAGCAGCCCAATGCCTATCAGTAAATGAGTGGATAGAAAAGCTGTGGTATATTTACACAATGGAATTCTACTCTGTCATAAAAAGGAAGAAGGAAACCTTACTTTTTGGAACACTATGGGGGACCTAAAGAGTATTATGCTCAGTAAAATAAGCCAGTCAGAGAAATACAAATACCACATGATTTCACTCATATGTGGAATCTAATGAACAAAACAAAATAGAAACAGACTCATAGATACAGAGAACAGACTGACAGCTGTCACAGGGGCAGGGGACTGCAAAAAGGTGAAGGGATTAAGTAGTACAAGTTTGTAGTTACGGAATGGCCACAGAGATTCCAACTGCAGCCTGGGAAATATAGTCAATAATGTTGACATAACTGGGCATGGAACCAGGTGGGTGCTTGGTGCGGCAGGGGGACTGCTCTGTGGAGTGCTTGGGTTTTCTGGCCACTTTGCTGCACACCTGAAAGTGATGTGGGATGTTATCAAACGTAAACTGTGCTTGAAAATTTTTTTAAATAAAAATAAAGAAGAAAATCAAGTGGGAAATATTTAGAATTTATCACCATTGAAAGCGGTACATGTCAAAAAAAAAATTAGGGGACAGGACCAAAGCCATTTTTAGAGGAAATTTTACATCATAAATATATTTATCAAAAAATAGGAAGAAATGAAAACAAATAAGCTAAGCGTTCATCACATGAAACTTAAAAAGTAACAAAAAAGCAAACCCAGGAAAGAAATAGTGAAAATAGAGGCAGAAATCAAGAGAATAGAAAAACATAGGGAAGATTAATGAAACCCAAAGCTACTTCTTTGAACAAAAATTAATAAAATAGAATAAAATATATTTTTAAAAAATTAATAAAATAGAGCTCCAGCAAGACTAGTTAAAAGGGGGAAGAATAGATACAAAGAAAAACTTCCAAGATCCAATTCTTAACCTGCCAATTATTCGACCTGAAATTAACTTAAAAAATGTCATTTACATGCAGGTAAATAGTTAAGAAGAAATCTAATATAGAGAGACTGCTTAATAATCCATCTTGCAACCTGCTCTCCTGAAAGAAGTAAAATATTCTTTCCCAAGTCTAACTTATTTTTTTCATATATTGGTCAGTGGGAGTAAAAATCTAATTGAATTAGAAACAAATTATTCAGGAACTCAGAGAAAATTATTTTCCTCATAATTTTTTCCAGGCAAAATTACCTAACCTTTAAAGACTCTTATAATATACAAGGACAATTATATACACACAAAATTCAAAATCAAACACATTGGAAAATTACTGTGAGATTTTAAAAGCTGCTGCTTTCTTCTACCTACTAATCGTGTCTATTTTTAACACAGACCCACATTTCTCCGTGCTTACCAGAAGGATCTTCCACTGCACATTCAAAAATGGTTGTCCGACCAATTCCCTTTCTTAAAGAAATTGCCTCTGCACCTCCTTATTGAACTGTCAATCCTATGACCCCACCTCCCCCAAACCGGAGCAAACATATAGCTTAGGTTGGCCAATCATTCATTCAGTCATTCATCAAATATGTATTGGCTGAAGATACAACACTGAACATAAGAAATAAAACCTCTCTCCCTCATGGGGTCTACATTTCATGAGCATAGACGACGAGATAAGCAAAATAAATGATGTACTATGGTGGAGGTAAACGGAGAGAAATAAAATAGGGAAGGAAACCACAGAGGGTTGTAATTTTAAATGGGTGGATAGGAAGGGTCTCACTAAATAGCAGACACGTGACTAACAGAGCCTGAGGGTATATCCACGGTTACAGAATGGCCAATACAAAGGTCCTGACTTGGGATATTGGGAATGTGCCTGGCCTGCACAAGGCAGAGCAAGGAGACCAGCATGGCTGAGGCTGAGTGAGCAAGGAGGGGAGTGGCAGGAGGTGAAGCCAGACGAGTTATGGGAGGCCAGCTCATGCACATCATGGGTGGTCTTTTAAACTATTATTGTAAACTCAGCTTTCCTTGAAATGAAACAGGCAGACATTGTAGGGTTTGATCTGACAAGTTCACCTTAAGAGCTCTGGCTCCAGGACTGAGAGGAAACTGAAAGGAGCCTTAAGGAGACTTAAACCAAGACACCAGTTAAGAGGCTCCTGCAGCAACCCAGAGAAGATACGAGTGTCTCAAACCAGAGTGATGGCAACAGGGGTGGCAAGAAGTAAATGAACCAAAGTGTTTGTTACCTTTGCCACAAGGTCCGATTTAGAAAAGAGTATATGGACCAAGTTAGGCTAATCAGATGATTCTGCCAGAAGTATTGAAAAAGAGACTCGTCTTTTTTCTGGGATTTTAGCTACGAGTGCAGTGCACACTGAGAGCTAGCAGGGGCCACCTTAGTTACCTGCTGGAGAGAATAGAGAATGGAGCAAAACAGAGGGAAGCAGGTGCAGAGGTAGGGGGGGTGGGGAATGAAATTTTCCCATGCCACCAAAGGCTGACCCAGACTGACTTAAAATTATGTACATGTGAATATGTCATGAAATTTCAGAATTTCACATGAATACAGAGAATTCTAAAAGTTTACAACAGGGTAAAACAGTATTATTGGCAAAGAAACAAGAAAAAGAAGGACATCAGGTTTCTCATTCACAACATGGGATATGAAAGGATTTTGGAACAATGCCTTCAAAATTCTGAGTGAAGATACATTTGTACATGAAATTCTATGTCCACTCGGACTCAGTCATGAGGGTAAACTAAAGACATTTTCAGAGATGTTTATTC
>VMDR010026050.1:0-14184 GCA_007922815.1 Macrotus californicus
GTGTGTATAGAGAGCCCCACACTGAAACTATTAACAGAGCATTAATATTCATTTAACTTTCCAGATGATAGATTGGAAGAGATTTTATTGATTTTTTGACTTAATTGGTTTTATATTGTCTGCATGGGAATAAAGTTTTTAAGTTAGAAATTGAAAAATAGCATATTTTTTAAAAAGACAAAATTTCTTGTATTTTTTTTCAGATTGTTTTTAGAAAAACCTCAATGTCCATCCATAGAAAAATATAAAATAAAGTTTGGAATATTTATATGATAAGTATATAGCAATTAAAAGAATAACCCATATCTACGTTTGTCTACATCAATAGATCTCAAAAAAAGATAAAATTGAATGAACGAAAGACACAAGTTATAATATGTAAAATTATATTCCTTGTGTAAATTTAATAAGAAATGTTAAACAACATTGTAAATGGATTATGGGTTACAGAGTAAAGGTTTTAAAAGGTAGACTGGAAAGATCCGCACCTAATTTGTGAGAGTAATTGCATCTGGTAAGGGAGTAGGGTAATACAAAGGGAAGAAAAGAGGAAACTTGACTTTATCAGAAGCTTTTCATGGTTTTTGTTATTTGTTTATGCTTGTTTATTTCCCCCAACTTGACTTACAGCTCTTTATAAACAATGATCACACCTACACATCTCTTTATCCATAATGCCTCTCACTTTATCTGGCAAATATGGTGGTGCTGAGTTATTGTCAAGTGAATGAATGAAGCACAGTTAAAAGCATTTTGGCCCTGGCTGGTGCGGCTCAGTTGGTTGTAGTGTCACCCTGCAGACCAAAAGGTCACAAATTCAATCTGGGTCAGGGCATATACCCAGATTGTGGGTTCTATCCCTAGTAGGGGAACCTAGAAGAAGATAACCAATCAATGTATCTCTCTGTCTCTCTATCTCTGTCTCTCTCTCTCAAAAAAATAAAGCCCTGGCTGGTGTGGCTCAGTGGATGGAGTACCAGCCTGCAGACCAAAGGGTCACCAGTTTGATTCCCAGTCTAGGGCTCATGCCTGAGGTGCAGGCCAGGTCCCCAGTAGGGGGCATGTGAAAGGCAACCACACATTGATGTTTCCCTCTCTTTCTCCCTCCCTTCCCCTCTCTAAAAATAAATAAATAAAATCTTTTAAAAAAATAAGACACTTTGGAAAGTTCACAACTTTTAGAAGAAAGAAACATGATAAGTTATACATTTGTTTAAATATTTTTTATTTTTAGTTGGAGTAAAAAAACAAGCAAAAAATATACATAACCCAAAGGTTATCATCTTAACCGTTTTTAAGTATACAGTTTCATAGTGTTAAGTACACCCACATTGCTATGCAACAGATCTCTAGAACCTTCTCATCTTGCAAAACTGAAACTCTATACCCACCCATCAACTCCTCATTTCCCCCTCCCCCAGTCCCCAGCAGCAACCATTCTTTCTAAGAGTTTATCTGCCCCAGACACCTTACAAAAGTGGAATCACACTGCACCTGTCCTGTGACTGGCCCATCTTCACCCAGCACAACATCCCCAGGGCACATCCATGTGGCAGGAAGCCGCTTTGTAGTTCTTTTATAAAACCAAATGAATATATAACAAAAATGTGGACATTTGCAAATTTAGAGTCAAACATATGAATGATTGTTATCTTTTTCTCTATTCTTTTCTGCATTTTTTTAGGCTTTAAAAAGAAAGAAAGACAAGAGTATTTCATTAAATGGGGCTTGAGTTGTAGAAAAAAAGAACTGAATTGACCACACAGTAACAACTCTAACATTAGGATAAGGTGCCAAGACTTGTACTGCTCGAAAGAAGCAATGCCTATTTTCATTCCTCTTAAGGTTCAATATTAAATGTTATGGGTATTCATTTGACTCTGAAGCATGTACCTAAATAAGATAAATGATTTTGGTTTTTGTGTAGAGACTCTAAAGAGAATACCCTGAAGATGCTTGGAGAATCTAGGAATTGAATTTTATAATTTGAAAAACCTGATTCTAGATAATATGATGCCTGTCAAAGGTTTTACACAAAATCATCTCATAAGCTGCCTCTTGGTACAAGGGCCAAGACACAATTAAATTCCATCCTATTTACTTAAGGAAACTTTAGAATTGGCCATCTGCTGCAAGACTCTGCTGGCCTTGCCTCTTTTATGTGGAAATGGGATTATTCTCCTGCTTAGAAAGCCAAAGCAAGGCCTGTAATCTTTTCTTTAAAAGGCATGTGTAACTTCCATTAACACATATCCCAAATAATGTTCCAGCATCGCTCTTTTTGTTGAATGGCTCTCAAGCGGAATGTGGAAAAATAGCCAGGAATGCTGATTTTTCTTTTGATTCCAAGTCGCGTTTGCTTTATATTACTTTCCCGCTGTCCCTCCCCCAAAGAACTGCTGACCCGGCCAGTTTTGTTTTCTTTCTCTAACTCCGACCTTTACTTAGGTGAATTTTTAATGAAGTCATCCCTAGATTTTAGTCAACCTCCATGTCAAATGTGTGCTATCTCCCCAAACTCAGAAATATTTTTTTGTAAGTGGGGCATAACATCAGACCTAGATCGAGAAGTTTAAATGCGTATCATGGTTTCTCTCCTCTCCATCATTAACCACAGTGACTATCACTTGTACATTCGAGTGCTCTTTCCCGCCATGTCTGGAAGCAGCCTCGGAATCCTTCTCAACATTCAATTTAAGTCTGATGCTTAGTTGATCAGAATCAATACATGAGATGAAACCTCTTAGTGCAGATGAACTCCAGGATGTTTGGAATCCCTTTCTGCTTTACAATCTAGATAATAATACATTGCTTCAATCACATTGATTGAGACTCTTTTTTCTCTTTCCATTTCTAGGAGTAGATTAATATCTACTGTCTAGTAGGCAATATCGACTGTCTCCTTGTAGATCACAAAATAAGAT
This sequence comes from Macrotus californicus, assembly GCA_007922815.1. Taxonomy (NCBI): domain Eukaryota; kingdom Metazoa; phylum Chordata; class Mammalia; order Chiroptera; family Phyllostomidae; genus Macrotus; species Macrotus californicus. Next base: position 2,925 of record VMDR010026050.1, read on the forward strand.
ACGTTTGCTCATCAATAAAATTTCACTCTTGATTTTCAGCATGAACAGAGTAATTTTATCAACAGTGTATTGTGGTAGTAACAATTTATAATCATACACTGAGTGAATTATTATTGTTTCAGACACTGTGCTGTGTCACGCATGTATTTCCTCATTCTGTCTCTGCAACAACTCTCTAAAGTAGGTACGACAACTACGCAGTTGAGAACACTGAGTCACAGAGAAAGCAGTAATACCGGAAAGTGGCTGAGCCCAGTTTCAGATCCACGAGCCATGCCCTGAAACCATTCATTCCACACTCAGCACTGTGCTGGAGCCTGCTCTTACTGGCTCACAAGAGCTAGCTATTAAATTTTCAGGAATTTTGCAAGCTGACTGTTAAACATGGACATTATTAAAAATTAAATTGTATACACTTTAAAGTGAATAAATTACACTAAAATCAAAGGCAATAAATACTCTAAGTTTATTGTTCAATTATTTACTGCACTTTACTATTCTTACCCTTCAGGTTATTTTTTATTTCTTGTGTCGTTAGGGTGGAAAATAATAGCGTACTACTTCATTTTCCTTCCCAGTTCTGCATTCAGTGGCATCACATTAGCAGCTGAAATCAGCCATGAATAAAGGACTCATGCTGCAGAAATGGCAAACACTATCAGTCAGGGCTTCATTTCCTTTTGTTGGGAGCCGGTTATTAAACGTTGACCAGCAAGCACCACACCGACTGCACTGGTGGCGGTGGTCTCCGCAGTTTTGTTATTTGTCTTTTCTGTAGTTGTTTTTGCCATTGGATCCCTCACTGCTGCCCATTCGGGGTGAGCTGAGATTTTGCTGGCTGCATCTAATCATAAAGCGAGAAGGATAATGAGCCTCATTACCTTCTCTAGTCCAGCTGTAGGTTACTAACAAAACAAGTCTGAATTTTAAGAACAGAAATGTTTATTAGATGACAAATAAGTAGAAAATGGGGTGTCTGGGTATAAATTGATGATTATGTGACCCTCAGGCAAGTACATTAAATTTAGATTATATTTATTAGAGCAAAACTAGAGAAGGTGTGCAAATGTTGTAATGTATAGATACCTATTTTTATATAAGCATGATGATTTATTTTAGAATCATCAGCCAGCTGCAGTGTCTGGGGCCACTGTCCATACAATAACCTATTGTTTCGATTTCAAAGCGAAAGTTGTGAGTTTTTGAAAAGAGGGCCATGTCTTTTTATCTTTATATTTCTATTCTTTGTTCTGTGCTTTGTCTTTGCACAATGCAGTGCAGTTAGTAGAGGCTAGATCAATAATTGTGGAATTCATCTGGTCCTCAGATTCGTAGCAAGTATTCTCTTTGTAAATGCTGTTATATATTGTATTTCTTGAAGTCTGTTAGAATATGGAACTGAGTGGAAAGTGTGCATATTTCTGTCCTCACCTAGTATTGCCAGATAGTGCTTTTATTCAATTTTTATGTGTTTGAAGGAACAATTTAGCACCTCACGGAGACCAGTATAAAATAAAATGTTCAAGTTAATATAATTATGTCATCATTTATTTGTTTATTCATTCAATGAATTTTTCCAATTATTAGGTAAAGTATAAACCTAATAACTACTTTTGTTTAGTACTTACTATGTCCCAGGTTCTACTGTATGCACTTCCTCTATCTTATGCAGAAATGCAATAACTCTATGAGGTCACTGTTATTATTATTCCTATTTAAACGATGAGGAAACTATATTGTTTGCAGAGTTCAAGTTACGTGTCCAGATTTAATCCCACGTAAGTGTTCCTTATTTCTGAGTTTCTGTATTTAACACCTGTGCTCGGTGCTGTGTGGAATGCCAAGGAAACACATAACATAGTTATGAATACTGAATAACTTTCAGCCTCGTTGGAGAAAAGCCATGCAGCAATAATCACATTAAAAAGATGACGATATATCCATTGAGTCACAGAAAAAAAACAACAAATATAAAAGCAGAAATAAAGAACTTGCATCTCAGTATGGAACACTGAGTTTCCTTTTCTGTACAGCCTCCTTTTGCTGGTCTAAAACACTCATATTATCAGTCCTGACAGTTAATCTGAGAAGTCACCTCATACATGTGTTGCTACCCATAGCATTTGGAGAACACACTACAGATGGAATTAGTGTGGCTCAAATAGAAACCTGATAATGTGTATCACTAACATAAACACCAAGTCCTCTGATGGCTCTTGCAGAGTTTGTTCAGACACCAGCTCCCTGAAGAGGGAAGGGGTCACCATCCAAAACCTAACTCTTCTGTGCACGGCACTGGTAACTGAATAATTCCTTTGCTTCTCATGTTTCTTATGTAGTATGCTGGAATGAAGAATTCATACACAGACCTTGGAATTCCCCTTCCTAGTCCCTTTCTTTTCTGAAATGTTCCCCTGACTTTCCAGTGGCTTCTTTCTCTGATTGCACCAGCTACCCTCAGGGTAAAACTGCAAAAATCTGAAACTCAACCCAGGCTAGTTGTTCCTCCAAGATTTTACTCCCCTTCAAAACTTTACTACTTTTGTTCACTCTCCAGCATCTTCACGTAGTTGTTTTGGGGTGTTTTTTTTTTCTGTCTTTGGACCAGAATTTATAGTTATTTGCAAGCAGTTCCGTTAGGAGCTTATTCTTTCACACCAAATGTGGAAACCCCTATATTGATTTTATAGAACAAAACATTCTCCTGCCATTTGCCAGAAACATATTGCAATAACATATACATTCATGAAGTCAAACATCTCCCTTGAGCGTTGGGCGGTCTGCCACCCTCTCTGTATGCACAGCCCTGACACTGCCTGTCGTTGCAGCTCCCATGGCTACTTTGATAGACTCCTAGCATTAAACCTGTGGGTGACTGTTCTACCCCAAATCTAAGGCATGTTCCACTTGCCCCTAATCCTCACCTTCTCTGAAACACCCACTGATAGCACCCAGACTGCTGAGAAGCAACCCTGCTCTCGAGGAACTACAGAAAATATTTTCCTCACCACATGAGAAATCCAGGCAATGCTTCACATAGGATCGCCAACAAAGTCGAATTTAAACCCAGCCTCCTGCCTCTGACACCGCCGCCACCTGCAACCTAGCGCTCATGCCTCTTCAGACTCCCTCTTCTGCCATACTGCATATGGCTCCTTGATTACTTTTGATAAAACTATCATAATTCTTACTAGTTTTGTAAAAACACTGTTTTGACTGTGAATTTCTGATCATGAAGACCAGCCAGGTAGTTATTAATTAAATTGAGTCAAAATTTCTATCTAGCTTGGAAAGACCTCCTTCCTTTCTTCCAACATTTCTGCTACTCTGCTGTGAAAATGCCTGTCCCTTACTTGGCCATAGATGTACCATGCCACTCTTCAAATGGAACTTTGTTGTGAAATGCCTAGGATGGTGAAAGAAGTAACTCTAGATTTCTACATTTCTTGTGAATTTTCTTCCTCCCCAAACTGTAATTGCTGAACACTGTAGTGCCATGTTTCTTACATGCTGTTTTTATTCACCATAAACCCCTAGTTCTTTCTGTACCAATATTACACCTGATTGCTCCTTAAAAACCTTATATGTGTGAAAATATGCCTTCTTTCATTTAGATACACAACGCTAATTAAATCCAGTATTTATTTCTTAAAAGACATAGAACTCATATGTCTACTTGTGTCAATAACAGGTTAACTCTATGCGTTACTGCAGTTGTTATGAAACACTTAAGCGACACTGACATTCAAATCAAATACAGCATGAAACAGCCAAAAGATGATGAAGTTAAGTACCTTTTAGAAGATATTCTCAGACCTTGATTGTCAAGGGGTCCCCAACTGCTATTATATTGTCTTTTGATTGATGCACATAATGCACAAAAATAACTTTAATCAAAATTACAACCAATGAGAAATATCAAAGGATTCCATTAGCTGGAGATTTCCACACTTCATCAAGCTAAGGTTCATTAGAGATTGAGCCAAAATGTTTCCTGGTGGGGGGAGGGTCAGCTCTAAGAAATAACTTTTGGAAGCTACTGGCATGCGGAAGTGAGCATGCCAATATTGTTGACATCACCTGTAGAAATGATTTCCAGAAATTGAGTAATACATCTTTCTCTCTGATTTAGTCCATTGTCAAGTCTCTGATGCCCATTTTGCTTTCACCCTCTCTTTATACCTTAGCTGGAAAGTATTCACTCTGCTGGTAGGGCTAGACAGCAATAGCAGTGACAACGAGAAGAATTAACAACTGTGATTCATTGAGTGTGTACTGGGTGCACACACCCTGCCATTTGTGTGGCCAAACAACCTGCATCGCAGTTATCAGAACCCCGTTTTTTGGAGGAGAAACCTGACACTCTAAGACATGTGGCGCTAATCCAAGGTCACACTGATGGAAGTGGCAGAACTGGGATGTAACCCACACTCATCTAACTCTCAAGCTTGAACTCGTAACCACTACACAACACAGGCCCTACACTTTGGGGGATGACCTCACCTACTGAGAACACGCTTTGTACATTCTAGAAAGGTTGCAGGCATCGATGTGAAAATGCTTTAAAAGCCAGAGAGTGCTATAGAAATGCAAGGTATTATTCCTGTTTGTTTGCTCTTTTTTGTTTGTTTGTTTTTTGCCCTTTCTATTATCACACTTGGTAAATAGATGAGTCATCCTGAAAAATGTGTGCTTCTCTTCAGTTTATTCATCTCTAAATCAATTCCATAATGAAACATACTCTTCAAAAACAGAAGATAGTATAAAAATAACAGAATTCAGATAAATTAAACCTCAATTCAAACTCTCCATGTAATTAACTGTAATACAAAAGCAAAAGAGTCTAATAAAATCTTAAGTCTTCAATTTCAAGTATTGTCTGAAAGCAAAAAAAAAAATTCTACATAAAAATCCTGCAATATACAAATTTTAAAAAGCAAAACAAATAGTAAAGCAACCAGTTCTATAGACATAACCTCCCTAACATTTCCTTAAATTGCATGAAGGTTGTGACATTTCATGGCCGCTGGCTCAGCTAAATATAAACAGATTACTCTGTGCCTCTTCCCTGTGCTTTTACTGACTGACACAACAATTACGGGAACAAGTTTCCTTTGTAAATTACAGCTCCATGCAGCTTTGAGTAAGCAGAGAGTGTACATTAGAAATATTTTTAGCTTGACATGAAACTTTCCAAAGGCTCCTAATTAAGCATTTAAGCCCAAGAAACTATCATTGCAACTGCCAAAATAACTGGGGAATCATACCTTTGGTGAGATCAATCTTCAGCTAAAACTATTGTTTGGAAAACCTTATGGGAAAGCTCTATTATTCTTCAACATCCTCTTAAACAGAAGGATACTTTTTTCTTTTTAACGGAGGATACTTCTAACACTGCCCACTTCCTGAGACATGCTGGCACTTTGTTTATGTGCAGAGAGGAGATGCCGTAAACGTGCAAGCACGCACAGGTGAAAGGTAGGACTGTGAGTGTCAGTCCTTTGTGAAAAGAGAGCTTCCAGTCTTATCCTGCTGAACTCTTCAACGAGCACTCTGTGCCCACGGTCACATGTGGATTCTGGCCGTGGGAGTCCTTCTGTCAGAATCACTGCAAGAAGTCTTAGCAGAACATTGCCTCACTTATAATTCCATCCAAAACCCACTTAATCTTCATAAATGTGCAACATTTACAAAAGAATAGTAATAGATTTGTATGCAGAATGCATCTACACAGCTCATACTTCAAATATTATATAAAGGTAGTATTTTTTTTATAGTTTAAATACTAAGAGCTCTCAGATTAAAACAGCAGTTGCTTTTAATGAGGCATTTTCAGGGCCATTAGCATACATGAATTTACAATAGCTGTCAGCTAGCTGCTATTGTCATAGCGAGGCGTGTTTTGGTCACTGGTACACTACCTAGATAAATCTTCTGTGGATGTTCTTAGAGGACTTTATATCCTTATAATTTTAAATAAGTAATCATATGAAGGTGATGTTATTTCGTTATTATTTTTTTAACTTAAGTTATTAATTTTTATTATGATTCATTTTAATCCCAAAGCAATAGTTTTGGCAGCTCGTGTCACAAAATGGGCTGTCAATAAAATTTCGGGGACGGCTGACATTTGTGAAGCCCTTACGGTGGCCATCAGGCAGTGCATGCATCACTCACTAATCTGAACGCATCATTCTGTAATCCCCAGCACCACTAGTGCACTCATTCCACTCAGATGAGGAGGCGGAGAAGTTAGAGCACCTGGTCCAGGGTGACAGAGCATGAACTGCCCGGGTTGGAGGGGACCCAGCCATTCTGACTCAGGATTCTTCTCTTAATATCAACGCTACGTGGATGGGCCACAGTGAGAAAATGAATAAATGAATAGCACACCAGCTTAGAGGAAGAATAAACTGCAATAGAATATGATAGTGGAATAATGAGGCTTGTTTTCAAACACCTCACACTGCTTTCATATGTATACAGTTTCAGAATAGGCCTCTTGGGACACTCGCATCTTATACTAACAGCACCACCGATTCTCAAAACAGTTGTGGAGCTATCCTTGGGAACCAACTTTAGAGCCAATTTATAAGCCACAAATGTATACAATTTAGCCTACTGGCTAAATAACCCCACTACTTTTTTTAACCGAAGAGGATTATCCTGCATGAGTATGCACCTTCCTCACCAGAGCTGGCTTGGAATGACAATTGTCATTTAAAGGAGTCATATCCACCCTCAAAGGGTGAAAATGTGCCAACTGCCTAAGTATCAAAAGGATCTGTCACAGTTTATTTTAATCAGTTCCAAAATCCTCATCAGTCATAAAGGCATCGTTACAAAGGCCTAGTCCACTAAGTTGGGAACTCTGATGAACATCCTGTTCATTTGGATGAATGAGTTTCTCAGAAGGCCCCACATTGGATTCATTCTTTTAAAATCCAAGTGTGAAAACTTCTGCCTTTTCCTATGTTTCTTTCATACTAGAAAATAAGGGATGGGGTAGAGATTAAGGAGGACACCTACTGATTTTCCCCCAGAATATTGCAATATTTAGGTCCCTTGGAAAAATTACTTGCCCTCAACTGAGTCTTTTAATGGTGATGGTCATGAGAGAAAGGCTGTCAACAATGATTTACTATAAATGGAAGAGTAACGGATTTTTAGTGGCAATTGGGAATTAGTCTAAGGCAAAACTTAGAAGTAGAAACTTTGTTCTTTAAACCTGTTAGGCCCCTTCATCCTCTTTTTCTCTCACTGAGATTGCACCTAAATCTTTCTTCCCTCCCCTCAGCATCTCAGGTCTTGTTCTCTGCTGGATGTCAGGAAGGTGCCAGCTAATTGCACTTTGCCATGTGACCACCCACTAGTATTTGCGTTATGCAAAGAAACTGTTAAAGAAGGAAAAAACGATCTAACTCAGCCTCAGAGGAATGCCTCTGTCTTCTGCACCCACTTCTCTTCACCAGAGAAGAAATCGAAGGAGACCTGCGAACTATCTCTGAACCTCAGAATGCCAGCCCCTTCTCGGAAAGAGAAAGCCAAACAGCTTAACATTTAAATTAAACTTGCTGTGTAGCAAGAACAATACATCCCAAGCAGTTAATATCTGAAAAAAAAACTTGAATTTCTCACATTGTATTTCTATCCAAAAATGTTAGGAGAGGCAGCTCCCAACGAAAACCATCCAGTTTCAAAAGAAATATCTGAAACTAGTCTCGCTCGCGCCACAGAGGAAGTGGGGATCCTAGAGCTGGGGTGTTTACTAAGTACTTGAAGGGCCAGTAGAGGCCTCCTCATGTCATACCTTTATGCAAAATTCTCAGGACGGCTTTCTAATGTTGATAAGGTTTACTACTGACAAGATTGTAATATTAATAAACATTAACATCGATTAATGCTGCTACATTAATAACAAATGACTTAATAAGATTAAATTTAAAGTTTTCCTGTGCAATTTGGAATGAAGTAAGGGGAATTCTGACTTGGCTGTGTAACTCAAATAGCTCTAACCCATTCCCAAAAGTCCATCTAACTCAAAAAGGAAAATGACTAGCAGGGAACTTATAAAAACATCATTCTAGCCTTCATATATCTGACAGATGAAGTTAAACATTTGTCTGAATTAGGTCTACTGTCAAACAGCAAACTGTGTATTGATTGAAAGAAAAAAGAGGGGGGTAGGCCAATTTCACTAGCTAGATACCCAGCAGAATTTACAGGGTGAATTACTAAATTTAAGTGTCATTCAACATGTAAGTGAACAGAGGAGGACCAAGGCAATGGTCCAGGATGGGTGCTCATGAAAAGCTTAGGGAGATGAGACAAATACTTCTGAATTCCTCCAGGGGCACTGCTCTTAAGCTTAGTCATAAGCTGGTGCCATGGGGCTCCATGTTGGTATGTGAAAAATCGATGGGCAGGCAGGCGCTACCACTGAATGCCCACCGATCACATCCTGAGGAAAGGGGACAAAGAGAGAGGGCTGGAAGGTTCCAACAATTTAAAACTAAATGGTGCAGCCGTGTTTCTTTTTATTTAGCCTGCCATAATTGCAGGGAGATAGACGGGCAAGTCCATAAACCACGGATCCTGTCATGTCTTCACTCGCCACTCATGGACATTTCCCATCCCCTGTGTGGTAGATTTATTTCAAGTAATCCAAAAACCATTTCAGAATCTCCAACATCCTGGAATTTACAATAAACCTTCAGAAGTAAATCTTAAACACTCTAATACTGAAAAACATTTTTCAACATCAAACATAGTTCTTATCTAAATATTTTGGTCTACTGTGTTTTTTGAAGATACAAACTTTTGCTGGTTTCCTTCACATAAACTTATGTGTTTTTTTTTATTTTTTTAAATTACTTTACTGTTGTTTGATTACAGTTGTCTGCATTTTCCCCCTCTCACTCCCCCCACCCCAGCCAATCCCACCTCCCTCCCTCTCCCTTGGTTATGTCCATGTGTCCTCCATAGTGGTTCCTGATAAACTTATGATTTTTTTAAAACACAAGAAATCTTACAACATCAGGGTATTGCTCAAAATTGGAAGTGTTTATTTAGAAGCAGTTATGATTTCCAGGGAGGGTGATTATCAGGTAAGAGCTATAAGGCTGGCTCAGTCTTGTATCAACCAACCATAGGAAGCAGAATCGCTGTTTAGCCCAATGGAAAATAATTCAATGTTTGGCCTTTCATTGGATCTAAAATAGTGTATTTATCTGAGATGCTTTTCACAGTTGGCATAATCTACAATGATATTTATTTCAGAATTTCTCAGGGTCCTATTTCCACATAAAGAAATTATCAACCAGAAGCTGAAGGACAGTAAGATTGTTTGACTTAAGAAAAGCACAGGTGCCCTGTGGGACCTACCGAAGGACGTCAAAGATCTGTGACTTCTGAGTTCTAGGCTGTAGAAACTTAAAAACCACAATGTGGCCAACCACGATCCTTTAGTTTTCCTCCATGTACATAGATCATGGTTTGCTTTTATTTTTCTAAATATGTGAATCTGGGTTCACAGAATCAAAGCCAAGACTTTGTCTAATGCTTGCAATATGAGCCCTTGAGCGAATAAAATTAAATATTGTGGTGTAAAAATAAGAAAAAGGGAAAGAAAGGTAAGGGAGAAAAGGAGGAAGGAATGAAGGCTGGGAGAGAGGGAGGAAGGGCAGAACTGTGGCTGCTTAGCTCAGGCTGCGAGTCGAGTTAAATGGTGTTTGGTGAAAGCCTACTCTGTGCACAGTGAAAGCACTCCATTAATTTCATCATGACTCCTGGCACATGCATCTTCCATATGACTCTTGCCCCCAACTCTCCTGTAAGAATAATAATCTTTCACACTATTTAGTTCCGAGAGGTGCTGTGAAAATTGTAAGTGAATGTTTGTGAAGCATGTGAAATCCTCAGATGAACGTGTCATGTAAACAAGAAAGACAGCTGCCTTTCCAGGCCACAGAGTGCGGTGCAGAGCTTGTCTAACAAGCCAGACTTCTCTGGTCGGATGCTGCTTGCCTGGGGCCATGATACGCTGATGCAGGTCATGTGCCTTTTATTGATATGAGTCCATGATTCATGGCTTCATAGGAGATAAGGTTATGATAATTGAATTATTTTTACGTAGACTAAATGTCTTCTAATCTTTTTCATTCCTTTTGACTAGAATGCCTCAAATCTTTCTGATTCATTACACATTTTAAACAATTGCTTCTTGACAAACAAATACTTATGTTCAGGAAGATTCTTGCAAAGATGTTCAAAATCCAAAAGTAATTGATTGCCTAGAAGTTGGCTTACCTATAATCGAAGTTAATTTTTAAAGTCCTATCAAATTCCAAAACAATTTCAGAAATTACCACATTAAAATTATGTATTTTGAGATTAAGGACCACATTGTTATCTTTTCCAACTAGTTCAAATGTTAGAGAGCAGTTCATATGCAGGTTTTTAATAGACTTGCTGAACATCTTGCAAATTTATTTTGTAAGTTGCCAAAAAATTCTATTTAAAGTTGTCAACATACATATGAAATTTTTAGTTCAATGACACTTTTTGAAAAATACAATTTTGTGCTCCTTGTAATGTGTGTCAAAAGTTAGCAGCATTAATTAGCAGTCAGCAGTCCGGAATTGAGCATGTTTCCAGCTGTTAATCTGAGACCAACCCAGCGAAGGCTCCTGTGATGTGAACAAGTCTGGTCCTTCGGTTAGTATGTCCTGCTCCTCTAGGTAGAACTTTATTTCCATTTTTTTTTTAATATCTACACCATTGTAACCACTGCTTGCAACTTACTGAGAAGGTCACTTTCTAAACAAATTGGCACATACAAGACAAAATATAAAATCTTTTTTTTAATTACTTTATTGTCATTCATTTACAGTTATCTGCATTTCCCCCCCACCCCAGCCAATCCCACCCCCCTCCCCCTCTCCCACCCTCTCCCTTGGTTATATCCATGTGTCCTTTACAATGTTTCCTGGAAACCCTTCCCCACACTGTTCCCTCTCCCTTCCCCTCTGGCCAGTGTTAGATTGTTCTTGATTTCAATGTCTCTGGTTGTATTTTGTTTGCTGTTTTCTTTTGTTGATTATGTTCCAGTTAAAGGTGAGATCATGTGGTATTTCTCCCTCACCGCCTGGCTTATTTCACTTAGCATAATGCTCTCTAGTTCCATCCATGCTGTTGCAAAGGGTAGGATTTCCTTCTTTCTCTCTGCTGCGTAGAATTCCATTGTGTAAATGTACCATAT
>VMDR010026051.1:0-14190 GCA_007922815.1 Macrotus californicus
CAAAAAAACTTCCCTCAATAATAGTTTTGGTTCATAACTTAAATACCCAAGCACCAGATATTTGGTTACACTGATTTGGACATTCTCTTGGGAGGGTAAAAAAAAAATCTTTCCAAGTTCTCTGCAATTGATTATAGGTCCAAGGTCTCTTTCTGCTGTCCTATGAAGGATTTGCCCAAGAAAATGAGTTGGATTCACCTAAATCAAGATAAAAAGTCAGGATTGTTTTGAGTTATTTTCAATTATTTGTGTGTGCTGAAAAAGTAAATGGGCACTCTTCACAAGCTCTAACAGGGACCAAGAGGGAATAAAGATCCTTGACAATGGGGTGCAAAGGCCTGGTGGTACCTATCCTCAACAGTGTCAAACACTACCATCTGCAGCTCTGTACCTTCTTGGGCACTAGATGCCAGGAGAACCTATCTTGTTGACTGAGGGCACACAGCTGTGTCCCTGCTCTTGTAGCAAGCTTTATGCAGGTGAGCATTAATATGTAATCATTACATAAAGAAAGCTATATCCCTTCCCCGTACCCATGGTCTACTATCAGTCACTGTCTTGCTCATGATGGCCACGAATACCCTAAAACCATTCTAAAACAAAAGTGTATGTAAAAGAGGAACAGTAATATAACTTGTAAAGTATATCAAGTAACTACAAGACCTCTCTATTAATGCATATACATGACCATAGCTTTTTAATTGAATAATTTGAAATTGGGAACTAAAGTTAAAAATTACTAAGTTAATAGTAAAGAATTACTAAGGGCCTGATAATAATAAGTGAAAATTTAAAACAAACCACTGAAAGTATTTTAAAAACAATATTAATCACTGTGCGAATGTTTTTAAATACAACATTTTTGGTTAATATGAGCAATTAAGATAGTTACTCATGTAAAGCTTTTTCTAGGTAGAACACACTTTTGGAACAGCAGTTTTTGATATTTAAAAATTTGAAGATTTCTAAGTTATTTTCTAGGGCCCAAGTATATCAGAGTTTTATCCTATACCAATGGAATGAAGCCAAATATTAAGGGAATGTTGAAGAAAACTAATTTTAATGGGGTTACAGATGGTGGGTGACATATCAGTTACTACAGCAAAAACTACAAGAGGTGAAGGGACCTATTTGAAAAATTCAACTGTCTGATTCCAACAGGATGCTGAAAATTTATGTCTACAGTTCTGCTAAAAGTCTGCAAATAAATATATAAATTTGAGAGTTATTAACATAGAGGTGGTAAGAGAAGTTCCGAGAATGAATGAGGTTGTGAAAGGACCACTGAAACTCTATTATGGAAGGGATTTGTATCTTACAAGTCCAAGCCTGTCTGTGTACATGTATCCTTGTACGTATGCACCCAAATGCATATTTATTATTTATTTTAAATAAATAGGAAACTCAAATTATTCTATATTTTTATGTAACACTATGTATTGATCTTTATGTATCAGTATATGGATGTACATAATTCTTTTTAAGACAGTGTGCCTGTACAATAATTTACAACTCTTCTGTTGAGGGACCTATACATTGCTTTCAATTTTAATTAGTACAAGTAATGCTGCAAAAGATATCCTTTTATAAATTTAATTGTTTTTACATAAATATTGAGAAGAACAAAAGACCAGAGACAGAATTCTAAGACAGCCCAAGATTTTAAACTGTTCTGAAATGTAAAACGTTATCCTAAGTAATTGAAAAGTTTGATTCAGATGTAGGTAGATATACTTTGCATCCTCACACAACCAAAAGAAGGACAACAAAAAATATAAAATAAAAAAATAACCAGAACTGCCAGAAAATCAAACTGTATGGAAGTCTGACAACCATGGAGTTAAAGAAGAAACTCACCCAAACTGGAAGGAGGGGTGGTGATGGGAGGTCAGGGTGAAGAGGACTCACGGCAAGGCACTGGCTGGAGGACTGGGTGAGGCTGCAGTGACAGACCCGGTGGTACCACATTTGTGTGTGAACAAACCGGGAGGAACAACTGGGGAGTGAAACAGACCGCACAACCAAGTGTTCCAATGTGAGGAAATAAAGCCTCAAAACCTCAGACTGAAAAAAACCTGTGGGGGTTGTGACAGCAGGAGGAGAAACTCCCAGCCTCACAGGAGAGTTCATTGGAGAGACCCTCTGGGTCCTAGAATGTACATAAACCCACCAATCCCAGAATAAGCATGAGAAGGACCCAATTTGCTTGTGGGTAGCAGAGGAAGTGACCGAAAGCTGGCCAATAGCAAGCAAGGGACATTGTTCTCTCTCAGACCTCTCCCCCACATACAGCACCACAATGCAGCAAAGTGGGTTTCCCTGCCCTGACAAATACCTAAGCCTCCACTCCTTACTACATAACAGGCTAACAGGTGCGCCAAGACAAAAATATTGGCCCAAATGAAAGAAGAGATCAAAGTTCCAGAAAAAAATATGATTAAGCGATGAACAGATAACAAACCTATCAGATGCACAGTTCAAAACACTGGTAATCAGGATGCTCACAGAATTGCTTGAGTATGGTTGCAAAATAGAGAAAGAAGTGAAGGCTATGAAATGTGAAATAAAGAAAAATATATAGGGAACCAACAGTGAAGGGAAGGAAATCAGGATTCAAATCAATGATTTGGAACAGAAGGAAGAAATAAACATTCAACCAGAATAGAATGAAGAAAAAAGAATTGAAAAAAATGAGGAGAGGCTTAGGAACCTTGGGAACAACTTTAAACATTCCAACATCTGAATCACAGGGTACCAGAAGGAGAAGAGGAAGAGCAAGAAATTGAAAACTTATTTGAAAACATAATGAAGGAGAACTTCCCCAATCTGGCAAAGGAAATAGACTTCCAGGGAGTCCAGGAAGCTCAGAGAGTCCCAAAGAAGCTAGACCCAAGGAAGCACACATCAAGGCACATCATAATTTCATTACCCAAGATTAAAGATAAGGAGAGAATCTTAAAAGCAGCAAGAGAGAAGTAGACAGTTACCTACCAAGGAGTTTCCATAGGACTATCAGCTGATTTCTCAAAAGAAACCTTATAGGCAAGAGGCTGGAAAGAAGTACTCAAAGTCAGGAAAGGCAAAGACCTACATTGAAGTTTACTCTATCCAGCAAAACTATCATTTAGAATGGAAGGGAAGATAAAGTGCTTCCCAGATAAGGTCCGATTTAAGAAGTTCATTCACCAAGCCCTTATTATATGAAATGTTAAAGGGATTTATCTAAGAAAAAGAAGATGATAAAAAACATGAACAGTAAAATGCCAAAAAACTTCCAACTATCAACAATTGAACCTAAAAAAACAAAAACAAAACTAAGCAAACAAATAGAACAGGAACAGAATCACAGAAATGGAGATCACAGGGAAGGTTATCAGCGGGAACCAGGATGGGGGAGAATGGGGGAAAAGGTACAGGGAATAAGAAGCATAAATGGCAGGTACAAAATAGGCAGGGGAAGGTTAAGAATAGTATGAGAAATGGAGAAGCCAAAGAACTTATATGTATGACCCATGGACACGAAGTAAGGTGGGAGTGGGAGGCAGGGTGCAGGGTGGAGAGGAATAAAGGGAAGAAAAAAACGAGACAACAGTAATAGCATAATCAATAAAATATATTTAAATAAATAAAAAAAGTTTGATTCATAAGAAATTTTCCTATGTAAATAAAATTTACTATAAATGACCATGTTATTAGCAAAAGTTCACATTTTAAAGTTTATTGTAACATAATGAATTTTAAATCCAAAGGTTTGATAGAATTTCAAGATTTTACTGCAAACAAACAACCTTCTGCTTCAATTTTAATAATCTGAAAAACAGACTTACACTACCTATATTGAGTATATTATATATTAAATAACTTTTCTGTATATTTAATTAAATTAGTTTAAGTTAGGTGATCAATAGTTGTTATAAAAATTGCCTACTTATTGCCATTATTGTTGGTGACATAGTTTAAAAGCATTCCAAATTTCAAGCTGTGATATGTAAATTGAATCATATAGAGGTTAATAATACACCCTAGGCAATATAACTATGGCAATGAATATAATTATGACAATAATGATGGTTTTCTAAGCCACAGGGATAACCTTTTTCCAGCAGATTACATTGTCATCTAAGACAGCAAAGTATTCTACTTTTCCCTTTCAAAAAACCAAAGGAATTATTCTACATAGCTATACAGGGTGGGGCAAATGTTGGTTTACATGTTTGCATGGAAAACAATACAATAATTAATAAATAATATTACACAAATAAACTTCGTGTACTCACAACTGTAAAACTATGTTTACGCCACCCTGTATATCAAAGATAGCAACCTCAATAAAATCAATGACACAAATATCACAACATTGTTTTAAACAAGTTCATACACAGTTGTGTGAGAAAAAAAGTCAAACTGATTTTTCTTAAAAAGAAAATTAAAAAATTAAAACCCGTATCTGAACCTCTGCCTACAGTAGAGTACAGTAGTAGCAAGACAGGGCTAAAGAGCACAGAACCCAGAAACAGTTTCAAGGCTCAAACACCAATTCCAGCATGCAAATGGACCCTGGGCAAGAAACTCTTGTCATAACTTAATACTTTGCCCATGGAGCTGTTTAGGCAAAGTGATAACACCGTAACAGCACAGCACTGTTAGAGAAGGCTCACACAGAATGCCAGCTACTCTTACTATATCCACAGACGTGCTACTACAGCTTTACTGTCTAAGTAAAGCTGAAAAAAATGATAGCTATAAGTATTAAAGATTTATTAAGTTTCATTAAATGGTGACATTAAAATCCAGACAATATTAGAAACTACAAAGAGAGGCATCAACTAATAGCAAAACATGACGAAGGGGAAAAATAGAGGAGGATGACAAAGGGGAAGGCGGGAGAGACAGAGTGGGGTTGAGGAGAGGAGGAGGGAGAGATGGAGAAGGAGGTGAGGGGGAGAAAAGGAAGGGTTAAAAACAACCTAGAATAGGTAAAGACAGTTATAAACTGAGCATTATCTGAATCTTAATGTAATTTTGATTGTTATTTTTAACCTTCTTTTAAAAATTAATTTGAAGTCTAAAATGTTGACATATGATGCATGCTTAATAGGCAAACTAGAAAATATCCTTTAAAATAACTAAGTTTTATCACCCTAAGGTCTGAGGGCTATCTTTCAGGAACACCACATTCAACTTTTTATTACAATGGCAAGACAACACAAAGTTATCTATTTCCATAAACATGACAAAGAAAGAAGAAATCTTGGTATGACATCTTGCACTTTAAGGCAGAAAAATATTTGAAGGATGTAATGGTCACTTTCACAAGAGAAAAGTCCTATGGGCTACACCTTCGTGCTCTCTTATTAAGTCTTTTTCCCTTTCCCTCAGAAGAGACAGCTCCCATTTTGCTGCTCTAAAAACTGGTGGAAGTCTCAAGAATAATGGGATAGAATTATCCACTAAAGTCTCTATTTCATTTATGAAGTATTCATGCCATTAAACCTCCATATTCAGGGTACAGAAATCATTATTATACTTGTACTATTTTCTTCTGGGAAAGTCTAGCAAGAATGTCAGCACAAATTCAGGTTTTAGAAAAGACAGAAGATACAATCCCTCTCAGGCATTTCCTTTTCTTTCCCTTGTAGCAAGATAGTTCAAAGACATTAGCTTGAAGCACCTAATTTTAAAGAGAACCATTTGTCACATCTTGCATTACAACTCTACTTGGATAAGACAGTAGGAAAGAAAGTGTAACTTTTCATAAGACAAAAACCAGGATATTTAAGAACTTAAATATAGGAAGACAGGATAAATAATTGCTATATAAGGTAAATTAATGTAACTAAAAAGCATAGTTTGTTGTAACACATACATCCCTAGAGGTGTAAATAATAAAATGGTGTATAGATGAGCACAACTGTACTGCACGAACCCACAATTAGTTCTCCGCAGAAATTTATTAGCATGTGTTCTTACTGTTCTCAGACCCTCAACTTTGAAGCTCATGTGAAATCAATCACCACCCAGGTCTGATCCTGTTCTTTGACCTAATGCAAAAGGTGGATGCCTGACATAAACTGGGAAACAAACCCTTTCAAGTGTAATAGAGTTAATGCGTCATTCTTTAAAGACGAGAAGTACTACAGAAGTTTACAATACCGGGTTTCAAATCATTAGGTTATAATTACCACTAATCAGCACAGCACACTGCTATTAAAAGTTGGAGTGCCCATCAGTTACTAGCACACACTGTCTCACTATATCTTCCAGTAGTCAATCTCTAAGTTCACAGAACTTAAAAAGACAGGTTAATGTTCTTTGGGGGCAGACATACAGATGTAAACTTTTTTGCTTTTTATTTTCTTAATTTAAATACCTTGGAATTGCCAAAGTACTATTGTAACGGGGTACAGAGCATAAGTTCCCTGAATATAGGAAAACCACCACCACAACCCTTGATTGGGGGAAGGGGACAATGGCCGGGAAGGCATTTAAGATACGTTGTGTAACAATGGCAAGTTAATAACCCTGCCTTCCCAGAAGGGAAGAAGGCTGCAGCCCGGGGCGAATTGTGTATGTGACTGAGAACATTCAGGGTCTCATGACATAGCTAGGACACCAGCACCTGCTTGAGAGGCAGAGGGCAGATGCCCATGCCAGACCCCAGGGCATCACTGGAAACTTTGGGACTGACTAAAGATGGCAGCCACAGAAGGTAAAAGATACTGGGGAACTGGCAAAAATGGTGGACACTCACACACCATAGGAAGGGCAGATATGAGATCATGCAGGAAGGCCCAGGCCTCATTTAAATGAGAGCCATGGGGTCTGGAGTAAGAGAGAGAAGGTCTGAAAGTCAGAAGTCCAATGAGTCATTGGAGCTGCTGGTGTGGCAGGGGGACCTGCCCAGCCACCCAGATTCGAGTCTGCTTGGAGAAGACGGCAGCAAAGCTGGTGGAATTGCGGGGTCCTGCCTAGACTCCCAGATTTGTGAGAGATTCTTGGACTGTGACCAGGAATGTCGATCTTCAGATTTCTGCTTCTCTGACAGAAGGTACCTCTGAATGGCATATTCTGGAACGGGTCTGGTTTGGCAAAGGAAGGAAGGACTATGTGTTTTGGGGTGTTTTTAAAGGGAATGGAACTTACAGTCAGAAATCTACCATTATTCTAAATCTGTATAACCTTTAAGTAAACAACCCCTTTCCTTTTTCACCAAACTCTTGCACTGGGAGTCGCGCTTCTTGGCAGTGGGCAATCGAACCCCACAGCTGCTCCAGAACAGCAGTGGTGGGGTTCTGCCACACTATTGTCAGGGCATCCTACCCTTTTCTTTTTTCCACTTACATTTTATTTATTTATTTAGATTTTTTAAAAATTGGATTTATTTGGGTTTACACTGGTTTTAACAAAATCATATAGGTTTAAGGAGTACAATTCTATAACACATCATCTGTATATTGTATTGTGTGTTCACCACCCCACGTCAAGCCTGTGCCATCATCATTTAGCTCTCTTTCCCCCTCCTTCCCCCGACTTTCCCTCTGATCACGATACTGCTGTCTGTGCATATGATTTTTTTTCTTTGCTTAGTTCCTTCATGTTTTTCATCCAGCTACCCTATGCCCTCCCCTCTGACAAGTGCAAGTCTGTTTCTATTTTGTTTGTTAGTTTCTTTTGTTCATTAGATTCTACATATAAGTGAACTCATATGGTATTTATCTTTGCTTCGGGGAAGCAGCAGACAAAGAGAGGCAACTGCAACGTACAGTGAAAGTTCAGGTTACAGAGTATATACAAGGTGTTAGGAAAATTTCTGGGGAAGGCGGTGGACAGGGTTTCAGGAAGGCTTCACATTGGAAAGCCTTCAAGGAAAAGCAAAGGGTAGGTAGCTAGGTGCAGAATACAAGGAAGGCAGCCATGCTGGAGGGCAGACAGTTGTTCTTCCCAGGGATGGCACCTCCTCCTGCCAGGTGCATTAAACATGTATATGGGCAGAGGCTACGGCAGCTACATAACCTTTGATGCAGGGGACAGCTCCATGGATGAAACTGCTTCCATACCAACGCAATAGCACTCCTGGTTGGAAACACCATGGCTGGCAAATGCCAGAGGTACGGTGGACAGTTAAGTGGGAGTCAGGCAAATGCAGAGCCTCTCATGACAGACCTCATCCTGAAGGCAAAGGGAAATCACTAAAAAGTGTTACGGAAGGGAACAGCATAATCAAATCTGTGTTCTAGAAAGTGGACCATAGCAGAGGCAATGATAAAGGCAAGGAGACCAAATTGAGGCTCCTGATGTCAAGTCAGCAAGGGCCCAAGACAAGGAGCCGGCAATGAAGACATAGGAAAGGAGGTGTATTTTTTGGGCATTGTAAAGGCAGAATCAACAGGATTTAGATATGGGGATCAGAAAGAGAATAAAATAATAGATGCCCAGGTTTTTGGTTTCAGCACGTCTGTAGATAAAGGGTACCACATACTGAGATGAAATGTGTTGAATTTCAGACACCTGAGAGAAGATGAAGATATTCAGAGAGAAGGGTATATTGTCCAGTATCAATCTGGATAGCTAAAAAAAGAATTCTGTCGATTGCAGAATTGCTTTTAGTAACAGCCTTCTGAACCTGAAAGCCTATTTCTTTGTATTCTGTCATAGGAGTTGGCCCATTGTATAAGTTTCTTTGAGAATGAACAATAACACTACATACAATACAAATTACTTACCTATTAAAGAAATACAGAATAAATTGTATTTGTCTCCTCTGTAATAAAAGTGAGTGATTATATTCTACTGTGAAATTCTTGCTCATCCATGCCATATGGATAAATATTCCTAGATCAGATTAATTATCTTACTTGTAATGTATCTTGATTTACATTTACACTGGTGTTATAAAACTGTGTACAATTTTGATGAAGTTACAATGTGGATTGGTTTTAAGAAAAGGATAGTTATAAAAGGATGTACACTTTCTGTCCAGGACATGGTAAACTACCTGATGGAAAGAAAACAAAGCACAAAAACCACATGCAGTAGCTCCTGTGTGAACAGAAAGAACAGCCCCGTGGAGTCAAAGCAACAAAGCTCCGCTCAGCTTGGTATAAACAAGTTTTCTCTTTCTAAAGATCCCACCAACCGAGGGAAAACAGCAAAGGTCACTGACTAAGTTGGGGACCTTCTCTGAAAAACTAAGCCATGAAATAATTAATGATGAAACTTTAATGTAATCACCAATCTGTCTGATTATGGGAGAAAGAGGTAGATCTGCACTTAAGTCACATCACAAAAAAAAAAAGCCCCTGAAGTCCATAAACCTGCTCTAGCCCTTCCAAAGATAGTTACTTTTGTCATTTTAATGAGTTTGCAACAGAAATCAACACCCGTAATCTGAGCCATTTATATTTCTACTCCCACTCTAAGTAGGATGTTGCTTAAGCAAGCAGCTGAAATACATACTAAGTCCACCAAAACCTTGCTATGGCACAAATTTATTTGGAACTGAACTTAGAAGAACGTACGTCTGTTTTGGTCCTGCTTGCCAAGGGTCTTATTTACCAAAGAACTAGTGAGTCTTTCCCCTACAAGTTGGTTCTGTGGCCTTTGCCCAGAATCCAGTATTTGCAAAGAGAGACCATGAGAATGAGGCAATCTGAACCACTGTCCCAACTAAAATTATATAATTAATAATAATAATAATGATATGATGATAGTAACAATTAGAGGTGAATGTCTTGAATTTTTAGAGAGAAACTACAGGAAAAGTTGTTTAATGTTGATGTGAATGTTGATCTGTAGCTGCTGATTTTATTTTAGCAAAAACACAGACATTATGGAACAGTTTTTAAATGTTAAAGATGGTAAGTTGAGTTTTTACATCCACAAAATACTATTCATAGTAAATAAATAGGTTACTTTCTTTCCTAGACATCTACCATATTTAAATGTGAAGTACTACAGGGTAAAAAAAATGCAGAAGATTCTGTCTACCATTTTGGCACAGCTAAGTAACATTTGTGATTTTTATACATAAAAATATTAAAACTTTGCCTTGACGGGTATGGCTCAGTGGGTTGGGCATTGTCCTGCAAAGCAAAGGGTTGCCAGTTAGCTTGCTGGTCAGGGCACATGCCAGGATTGCAGATTTGGTCCCCAGCTGGGGCATGTACAAGAGGCAATTGATGTTTCTCTATGACATGGATGTTTCTCTTCTTCTCTTTTTCCCTCCCTTCCCCCTCTCTAAAAATAAATACAATCTTAAAAAGTACCGAAATTTTGAAGATTCTTATGAGAATTTGCCAAATTCATCCAAATATTGCCATCTGTAAACAAAGCTATATAGTGGCAAGAAAAGGAAATTTAAGCATTAGAACTACAGTGAATTTTCACAAACATGCTGCAGGTAAAATTTTGGTATTTTATAAGCTATTTTATAAGCCAAAAGACTTCAAATCTCTGCCAACCAAGTCCATCTTGCATTTTATGTAATAAAGAAATCTGAGCCAGGATTATAAAAGTGTTACTTGTCTAAAAATAGACTAATTCTTCATTTTAATTTCTTTCCAAATTTATCCTCACTGTGATGGTCTTAAGTCAATGAAGTCGTTTTCTAAGAAAAAAATTAAATAAGTTTATGTCCCCATCTTTCAAAAATCTCTTTAAATTATGTTATGTCAATATTTTTGCAGTAATGTTTCCAGAGGCTAGAGTTTTAATTTGGAATATGTGAAAGTGCAGCGGGGAAAAAAATCCTGAGGCTTACATAAGACTTATTCTTTTCTTAAAACAAAACTTAAGGAAAAACACTGCTATATCTTCTAGAAAGCAGGGTTCCTATACCTAAAGAGGTGTCTTTAAACTTCTTAGAGACAGAATAACTGCTGTGAACAATTGGTTTCTGCATTCTGAACAATTCTCAGTCTGCAAATGTTACCTGATACTATCAATACTTTATAAGATTTAAACATCCACTTCCTTATAAACAGAGAGGCTTAGAAATTATGATTTTTAAAAAATAATCACCTTCTGATAAATGAGTGACAAAAATAAAATCACTAAGAGACTAATAAAGTAATAAAGCCATTAAAAGAGAACGCTCTGCTGCACAGCGCTATTGGTCCTCGGACAGCTGCGCTTCACCTGGACACACAGAAATCTTCACTGACGGCAGCTGAGCAACAAAACCAATGTTAATAATAAATATCTGACAACCAAAGAATGTTGTCTTTTCATAACTGCCACGGAGGCATTATACAGGCTGAAAATTACTGTTTTTCAAATTGAAACCAACTTTCAAATCTTAAAAGAAAGTGTTTCTGGGGTTCTTAACAAATACATGAAAATAAAAAGACAGAAGCCAAAAATCGCAGGCAGGACTCGGGAAACAAAAGCATATCTCACTTCATAAAATAGTGTTCTTTCACGGTGTCAAGAACATGTACTCCTTTCTTAAATGTGAGCCCTCTCCTGAAAATTCTCCAGACTTTAAAACAGGATCCTTTCTTTTTAATATTCACCTGAGGATATGTTTTTATTGATATGGGGGGGGGGCAGAGAGAGAGAGAAAGAGAGATTGCTTGCGTCCCAAACGCACCCAGATGGAAATTGAACCTGCAACCTTCTTTTTGGTGTATGGTATGATGCTCCAACCAACTAAGACACTAGCCAGAGCTAAAACAGGATTCTAGGAGAAAAGGCTTAAAGGAGGTAGAAAAATGAATATGTGAATAAAAAATTGAAAACAAGCACACAAAGTAAAGTGCGAGTATTAGGGAAGAGATGACGGCAGAAAACCAGGATTGAGTGTTCCTACATACACTATGCCACAAAACAGCACTCATATGGGCACTACGGTCCCCACATTACCAATGAGGAGACATACCAAAGAGATTTAAATAACAAGCCATGATAACATGACTAATGTGTGGCAAAGCTGGAACTGATACTCTGATCTCTCTCGTTCTTTTATGACCATGCTGTCCTGATAAATACCCACAAAAACTACACTAAAATTAACATTTTAAAATCTTAATACTTAAAGGCATGTTTTATGAATTTAGCAGTTCACATCTGAAGCACAGCCACCGTCAAGTCTTCTAATCTCAGGACTTAGTCTGCCTCCAACACATGGCAGGTCCTAGAAGAGCACCCTTCAGACTCTCTCTCCTGTATTTCCTAAAGAGATTTTGAAAACATGTATACCTTCTTCATGCATTTTCAAGTTAACATCTAGAAATTTTAAATATAAATTGCAAAGGGTATAATTTCTGAGGTGTTATATGCACTGACATTTAACATAAAATTGTGGTGTCATTCTTAAATGGATCCAGTGAATTCTATCGTAGCAATATGATCCCACCATAATCCCTTAAAAAAACCTGTACAAATCTACTTTAGCAGACATTCGACATTATTTTTTACCTTGAGCTTCTACTTTGCTTCCATGTCTCACTCAGAAATTTAGAATTTTACCCTACTGTAATCTATTTGAATGCTTAAACACGTTTTATTGCAGACTCTATCATAATTATCTGCAACAAATTTGTGTGTCATTTTCTAGGATTATAAGGCTGTATGTAAAGAAATTTTATTTACACATACACATACATACTTTTGAAATATACCTCAATAACATAAAAATCATATATGACAAAACCACAGCTAATATTATACTCAATGGTGAAAAACAGAGTTTTTCCTTTAAAATCAGGAATAAGGCAAGTGAGCTTACTACTTTTATTCACCATAATTCTGGAAGTCCTAGCCAGAGCAATTAGGTAAGAAAAAAATAAAAGGTATCCAAACCAGAAAGAAAGAAGTAAAATTGTCTCTGCAGATGACATGATAAAAACCCTCAATGATGCAACCAAAATACTGTTGAAAGTGATAAATGAATTCAGTAAAGATGCAAGATATGTAATCAACATAAAATTAATTACATTTTCACATGCTAATGATGAACCACCCATATAAAAGATATTAAGAAAACAACCGTATTTACAATATCAACAAAAAGAAAAAATATTTAGGAATAAATTTAACCAAGGAGGTGAATAATCTGAACACTGAAAACTCTAAGATGTTAATGAAAGGAATCTTAGAAGACACAAATAAATTGAAAGATATCTCTTGTTCATGAATTGGAAAGATATTGTTTAATGTTTTCTCTACCCCAAGTGATGTACAGAGTCAATGCAATCCCCACCAAAATTCCAATTGCATTTTTCAAAGAAATAGAAAAAAAATTCCTAAAATTTTTTTAGTTTGGAAGCACTGAAGATATAGAATAACTAAAGCAATATTGAGAAAGAAGAACTAAGCTGGAAACATCACACCACAGACTTCGAACCATATTTTATAAAGCTATGTTAATCAAAACAATATGGTACCAGCATAAAAACAAATGAATAGACCAATGGGATAAAATAAGGAGCCCAGAAATAAACCCATTTACATGCAGTCAACTGATTGTTGACAAAGACACCAAGCATATACAGTAGAGAAAGGAAAGTCTCTTCAATAAATGGTGCTGGGGAAACTGGATATCAACATACAACAGAATGAAATTAGATCCTTATCTTATACCACACACAAATATAAATTCAAAATGAATTAAAGACTTAAATGTAAGGCTTGAAACCATAAAAATCCTAAAATAAAACATAGGGGAAAAGCTCCCTAACATTAATCTGGGCAATAAATTTTTGAATAAAAGCATAAGCAACAAAAGCAAAAATCAACAAATGGAAGTACATCAAACTAAAATGCTTTGACATAGTGAAAGAAATAATCAACAAAGTAAAAAGGCATCCTTTGGAATGGGAGACAATACATGCCAACCATACATCTGATAATGGGTTAATACCCAGAATATATAAGAAACTCATTCAACTCAACAGCAAAAATAAATCCTATTTAAAAGTGAGCAAACATTTTTTTAAAGTTTGGCAAAGAACAGGAATAGACATTTTCCCCAAGAAGACATGCAAATGGCCAAAAAGTACATGAAAAAATACTGAATATCACTAATTATTTAAAAAATGCAACTCAAAAGTATGATATTACCTAACATCTGTTAGTATGGTTATTATCACAGAGCCAAAAGAAAGTAAGTACTGGCAAGGACATAAAGAGAACAATTTTCAACTATTGATGGAGATGTAAATGAGTGTAGCCATTATGGACAACAGTACA
>VMDR010026052.1:0-14192 GCA_007922815.1 Macrotus californicus
TCCGCTTATGGGTATTTATGAAACCCCGGTGTGGAAATCAGCAGCCACGGTGGCAAAGAAAACTGGGTGGGCTGTGACAGCAAACAGTCATGCGATGCGAACGGAAAGAGAATGTTCTCTTTATCTATTTTACGACTTAAGAAAACAGTGGACATTAAGGGTTTTGCTCTATTGTTGACATTTGTTTACCATTTAATAATCATGACATTTATGAAAACTATGTCTTTTGCAAAATAGTTGATGGTAAAAGCCTGAAGAAATTTTCAGCAAGATTTGTAAGTTTTTAATGAGTACAATATTGACTGGGGGAAAATATACACATGATCTTGTGTGGAAAGAAGCCCCACATATGGATCCTAAAAATAATGCCCAGACTCTCCCTAAAATGCACCAGTATCTACTGCATTGTTTGCAGAGAATACTTTGCCACTGTATTGGTTTTAATAAATAAAATAATATACTGATGATCCATTTTTAAATGGGTGAATGATCATTATTCTACGAGGCCAAACTTAAAGAGACCCAGGGGACTTGTTCTCTTACCTTGTTACAGCTCACTTAGCCAAGGGAGTGGAAGGTTTTAAGCCGCAGTTGCATTAATTTCTTTTAAGTTGAAAATTAAAGAATATAACCAAAGTTAAAAAAAACACCTTTAAAAAGTACATTCTTTACCTTATTTTTAAATAATAGGATTGTCTTATTTAACAGACATAAACTTTAAGACTAAAAATTACTCATCTTCATGGCTTTATTGAAAAAGACATAATTAGTTATGACAAGAACATAGCAATGGAATTAAAGTTTGAGAGCTGGAAACAGAACTGGTCATGGGAACTACGAGTCACCTGAACATCCGAGTTCATTCACGATTGCAGAGAAGTACATATTTCTTTACTAAGAATATCTTCCGAGAATATTTCCTTATGAAAAGAAAAACAACTAACCAGTGGATCAGAGACAGATTCATTGTGTCCACAGGCCACAGAAATGACCACTCAGCGAAACATTATATTGAGCCAACTTGCCACCAGGTTGAATGTGCCTTGCTAACAAAGTATGCGTTTTCTCGGTGATAATGCTGACATAATTTGTAAAGCACCAAAAAAAAAAAGCAATTGTTGGCATCTTTACGTTGTTACATATTTATGAAATTCTGGGTCTCGAAATGCTATGGCAGAGAGACAGGGAAGTTTTCTAGAAGGTGAATCTAATATGTGGTTGTCAACTCCGCTCAATCTGTTGATGCCTGAAATTGATAGACACACAGAAATAAAATTTTGTCTATGTGACACCCAGGGAATATTTTTGCACATTTTTACCTATTTTTAAATAACTTACAACATCATTTTATATTAAACAAACATATTTTATGTAATAAGATGTTTTTTAAACACCCTGTGTAATTTAGATAAAAGAGAGATTTTTAAAAAGTTCTTACTGCAAGCTAAAGTGGGCCATGGCTGCTGAACTGCTACAGGTAAATTTGCATTTACTAGAATACTGAACTTAAAAATTTTCATAAGATTTGCTTAAACCCTTCTTAAACATTAAAATTGTAGTGGGACCTCATTTGATACCAGATCATTTCCAATGTGATCATGAGTTACAATAACTATCATAATTGAGCAACAAAGAAAGTCATTCGATCACAGCTGCAATAGCAAAAAGATTGGATTTGGAATGAACTCCAGCTCTGTCCATTACTTACTGGGGATGTGACATTGGACGTGCAATTTCTCTGCAATTTTCTTTACTAATGGTGATAATATTATGTCTCCTCAAGAGTATACTAAGGTACAAAAGCATTTAGGACTATTACATCTTCTTAATGAATGACCCTTATCACAGGAAATGTTCCATTTTATCTCTGGTTATATTTCTTTTCTGAAGTCTTTTTGGGTCAACTATTATTAATGCAAGCACCACAGCTCTGTTTTTCTTGTTATTTAGTGAATACATGATATGCGTTCTTCTGTCCTTTTACTTTTCGTTTGTGAAAAGAATGTTTATGATAGGTTTATTGTGTTCCTGAAAGAGAATATTCTAAACTAGTAACAGCTTTTATTACAGGGTAATGTGAGCATGCCTTTTATTTTCTACTTGGCAAGTTTTTAAAATATATTTAACTTTTTTAACAATAGTAATTTTATCAAATATAAGAACTCCAGTTGCTGGTCCGGATGAGGATAAGCCTTGCGCACAGGCAATCCGATAGGATTAGAATGATTAAACACAAATACCCTCATCTTTCATACAAAACCCCTTGCTCCAGAGTCAGAAGAAGGGAACTGTCAAAGCCAACGTTCATTTAAGAAGTGTCCACAGTATGTAAAAGTAGGGCCATTGACCAACACACAGCTGCTGCCGTAACTATCTGAACGATCTGAAGCAGCTTCTGCTAAAGTCCGGCATTAGTAATCCACACGAGCTTTCTAGGAGTTACAAATCATCGGTTTCCTGGTTTTCTTCTTTTTTAACTGTGGTAATGAATACACAATATAAAGTTTATCCTCTTAACCATTTTATACGGGCAGTTTAGTAGTGTTAATTCTATTCACAGTCTCTAAACAGCTTCATCTTGTAGAACTGCAACCGAATATCCATTAGAGAACTCAACATTTCCTTTAACATTTCATGATTTGGATGACTCTTGATTCTATACTTTTGCTTTTAACCTGTCAGTATCTTTATATTTAAAGGGAGTTTCTTATGGATAGAGTTTAGTTTTGCTTTTATTTACAATCTGATAATCTGTCTTTTAATTAAAGTGCTTACGCAATTTGCATTTCACATAATTATCAACACTTTGCGTCTAAGTGCACTATCTTGCTTTGTTTTCTATTTCTCCTGTTCACTGGTCATTTTTCCTGCCTTCCTTTAGGTAAAATTGAGTATTTTTAAAAAATGATTTCAGTTCATGTCCACAGTTGGCTTATGAACTATATATACGTGGTTGTTTTATTTTGTGTGGTTGCTGTAGGATTTACAACATACACCTTCCATTAACATGGTGCATCTTCAGTTAATACCATACCACACGGTGTACACAACTGTATTCTTTGTCCATTCTCCTGCCTCTGCTTCATTGTTTCTCATTCCATTCCATACATGTTATAAACTCCAGAATGTAAGTTATTATGTTTGCTTTGAGCAATTTTCTTTAAAACTTTTTAAATCTTATTTATTTTTAAAGTATTTTTATTGATTATGTGATTACAGTTTTCCCAATTTTCCCCTCTTTATCCCCCCTCCTCCCTGCCCCCCCAACCCTCCAGCATTCCCCCGTCCTTAGTTCATGTCCATGGGTTGTACATTTAAGTTCTCTGAGTCCTGTTTCCTATCCCATTTTTTGACCTCTCCCCGTCTATTTTATGCCTACTAATTATGCGCCTTCTTCCTTGTATCTTTCTCTCCCATTCCTCCCTTCCCCCTCTCCACTGAAATCCCTCCATGTGATGTCCATTTCTCTGATTCTGTTCCTGTTCTAGTTGTTTGCTTAGTTTTTGTTTTCATTGTTTCTCTTTTAGGTTAATTTGTTAATAGTTGTTGAGTTTGTTGTCATTTTACTGTTCATATTTTTGGTCATCTTCTTTTTCTTAGATAAGTCCCTTTAACATTTCATATGATAATGGCTTGGTGATGATGAACTCCTTTAACTTAACCTTATCTGAAAAGCACTTTATCTGCCCTTCCATTCCAAATGAAAGCTTTGCTGGATAGAGTCATCTTGGATGTAGGTCCTTGCCTTTTGTGACTCTGAATACTTCTTTCCAGCCCCTTCTTGCCTATAAGGTTTCTTTTGAGAAATCAGCTGATAGCCTTATGGGCACTCCTTTGTAGGTAATGTCTCCTTTTCTCTTGCTGCTTTTAAGGTTCTTTCTTTATCTTTAATCTTGGGTAACTTAATGATGATGTGCCTTGGTGTGTTCCTCTTTGGGTCCAACTTCTCTGGGACTCTCTGGGCTTCCTGGAAGTCTATTTCCTTCACCAGGTTGGGGAAGTTTTCCTTTATTATTTGTTCAAATAAGTTTTCAATTTCTTTCTCTTCTTCTTCTCCTTCTGGCACCCCTATGATTAGGATATTGGAACATTTCAGGCTGTCCCAGGGGTTCATAAGTCTCTCTTCACTTTTTTGAATTCTTGTTTCTTCATTCTGTTCTGGTTAGATGTTTATTTTTCCCTTTTGTTCCAAATCATTGCTTTGAGTTCTGGTTTCCTTCCTGTCACTGTTGGTTCCCTGAGTATTTTGCTTTATTTCATTTTGGTCTTTCCTTTGTTTTTTCATTTTTCGACCAAGCTCAATCAGATCTGTGAGCATTTTGACTACCAGGGCTTTAAATTCTCCATCAGATAGATTGGCTATCTCCTCATTGCTTCATTCTCTTTCTGAAGTTTTGCTCTGTTCTTTCTTTTGGGCTATATAATCTTTTATATTTGCCTAGATATTTACCATTTTGAGTGCTCTTCATTTCCCACGTCGATGAGAATTTCTGCTGTCCTTTTCCTTCTACCTACGGAAGTTCTGTCCTGGACTGTGTCTGATGTCAAGTGTGATTTTGGCCCCTCCATGTGTTAGGTGTGTCCCCCTTCTCCCCAGGCTGCTTTGAAGTCTACTCTTCATTACTAGTTTTCAGTAATTTAGTTATTATATGCTTTGATGTGGTTTCTTCTGCTTGGGGCTCATTGAACATCTTGGATTTGTGAGCTTAGAGTTTCTGCCACCTTTGGATCATGTCTAGCCATGATTAATTCAAATACTTTTTCTGACTTCCCCCAATATTCCTGAGAGTCCAATTGTACGTGTATTAGACAACTGGAGATATGAGTCACTGAGGCTCTGTTCATTTTCTGTTTTTTTCCTCTGTCTGATCAGTCTGATCAATTTTGGTCAAGTGCCAGACATCGTGACTTTCACATTACTGAGGACTAAGTCTTGCTGCCTTCCTTTAGGCTGGGTTTAGTCCTGGCACAAATTATGTCACGTATACATCAGTTTGATTATTTCAAGGCTTGCTCCTCAAGCCTCACATGGCAAGGGCCATATGAGACTGTTCTGGGATTAATTCAGCCCCTGACTAAGCCCTGACTCTTCTGAGACCTCCACCAAGTGCCCCATGTATGAAGAGCTTTTTCCATCATGGTTTGTGTGAGCTTTATGTGAGCTCAAAGAATTGTTCAGCCTATTGCATTCCTTGTTCTTTCTTTGCCTTCCTCTGCACACAGGCAGATCACTATACAGCCAAACCCTTAAAGGGACTACTCTGACGATTGACTGGAACTCTTTCTTGTGCAACTCCTTCCTCTGTTACTGTTTCCCTTAAACTTAGTTGCGTCATCCTCTCCAAATTCTAATCCCTGTCCACTTAACTCCTCGGTTCCTCCCTCCCTGCTGTGCCTTCAAGCAGTCATCTGGGGTCATCATACAGTTCACCTCCTTTTTTTGCCCAACTCCCAGGGATCACAGTCCTTAACCGCCTGTTATGCAATATGTTAAAAAACATTCCATATATTTTGTCTGGTTTTCTAGTTGTTTATGTTGGGACATCCATGCCCATAGCAGTTAATCCCTTGTGATTAGAAGCAAAAGTCTTCCAAGGGTTAAATAAGATATTTTTGTGAGATAATTTATAAACTGCGAATCACTACGCAAATATTAGCACAAGAAAACACATCTTGATGGACAGGACCACATGCCTCAAGGTCCAGATTCTTTTTTATTCTACTGCAAAGACTAGTAAATGAAGGCGAACACGACCATGCATAAGCTGAAATACTCTGGAAAGGTTAATTTTCCCCCGAATCAAAATTTCCAAATTACTTGGCACACAAAATTTCTCTGAGAAGTGTTCCTTTTTACAAAGTACTGACCCTATAAAAATGCAAATACATAACTCTTGGAAAGAATAGCATTTTATATTCTCAATTAATGAGACTGCAGTTAGAACTGCTCATCTGTTGGTCCCATGAACCATCACAGCACAGAGGGTCAGGTGTCTGAATAGTGGGCAGAGGAGAATGAAGTTGAAGAAGAAAGTACATCACTGATGGGAAGAAGGAGGGCAGAATTATTGACTTCATAGCTTTGCTTAGGGCAGGCCCTGCGGGAAAGGATTTGTCTGTCTGCTATATTTCCCTTGGGTACTATCTGTAATTACTATCACAGCTCATTGATTTTCAATTCTTTCTATTAATACATTTATTGGCCATTCTGACATTATTACAATCCATCCAGCTCTGCTTCTTTAGTGGAGAATATCTCTTCCCTAAAATATGAGTTTTGCAAGTACAGCTATTTTTTGCCTGCTTCAAAAAAAAATGGTCTTCTCATATTAGCAATAGCACAGATTCTGCGTATGTTTTACTTTGAAGCCAGGGAGTGACATGCCAAGATTTCACCACAAATCAAAAGGTCTGAAACAGTGGGTCATCAGAGAATACTAAATGGTAAGCAAGTTTATATGAATAAGGTAACTCTACCAATTCACTAGCTAACTTGCCTCCCGTCCCACAGTAGGGGAGGGAGTAATGGGGCTCTGGTACAGGGTAATCAAACGGCACTTTTATAATGCCTTTTCGCCTCCTCTGATAAAGTCATTACAGTTACACTATCTTACCAGAAGCTTTAACACACAGATGTACATTAAATCTTTGCTAAACTAAACCTAACGGTTTACTGAGGAATAGAAAAAGTTAGGTTTGCTGTTGTTTTTCCCCCTAAAGCTACTGAATTTTCATGTAACTGTCTTATATAAAGCAATGCGTAATTCCTTATAAGCACTACATAGCGTATGTCTAGTTTCAGCAACAAAACTTATACCTGTCTCTTTTTTTTTTTTAATAAAGCCTTAGGATTAGCGTCTTTTCCAAAAAAGTACCTACCTCAAAATCCTCTCATTTCTACAGTCTGACGCTGGCTCTCACAGTAAGTAGCACCTGAGTGAATCATTATGTAATGAGCTGTGCCTCTCTATAAACTCCTTGTGCTGAGATGGTAAGAAAGAAGCAGAAACATAAAGTATGAGCTCTGCCCATAAGGAAGTTCCAGTAGAGTTGGCTTAATGGTGCTAGTCAGTTCTTTGTGGTACAGAAATGTCCCCATCACCTTGTTACGAATGTCCTGCAGAATGGCTTTCAGAAGTTACCATAAGCTGCCTCCTGGGAAAAGGCCATCATTCTCTTCTGCCCTACCTGCAAAGTTAGGGTGCTCAGGGGGATCTCTGGTCTGACTCTGGCTGACACTTTTCTGCTAAGGCACCATGGAGAATGCAAATGAACCTATACTGTCTGCTCCATAACTGTACACTTCCTAGCTACAAGGCTATGGCACAGACATTGGGCTCTCCCCACAAATGAACATTGAGGGGTCTTATGCCATGTAATTACAGACTGCTTGGAGCACTTACAACTGGCAAAACACCTAATATCTCTCTCTCTATCTCTCTATCCATCCATCCATCCATCCATCTCTCTCCCACCCCCACCACACTATGGCCACCATTCTCTATCCACCCGTCCAAGGACAGGGGTGCATCTGCCTCTTTAAGAGGGGAGAGACACAGTGACCAAGGGCAGCAGCACTGCTGTGATTGGTAGAAGGATGTAGGCCAGCTCCTTCTCTGAGGCAGAGTCTTCAGGCCTTAGAAAACAGTGAGGGTCACTGAGAAATGTTTCTTTCTTGTCTCCCTCCGACAACTCTGCACCTGTGTTTCTTTTCAAAATACATATTTTTATTTAGAGAGCCCCTGCTTTCTTTTTAAAGACATGTTTCTTTAAAGAATTTCAAACATATAAAAATTAGGCAAGAATAGTTCAACAAACCGCCTTTCACCCATCATCCAGCTTTGGTGATGGTGGGACCCTGACCAGTCCTGCTTTTCTGCCTGCGTCCAGGCTTCCCTTGATTTCATTCTGCAGCACGTCCCAGACATGTGATCATTTCATCTGTAAGTATGCGAGTGTGTGAACTCAGAACTCCTTTGTAAAAAAAACTGTCGCCAAATGTCATCATCATACCAAAATCTTAGGTCACTTTTATGTTAATTTAATAATTCATTTCTGGCTTCAATATTCTGTTTTTCACAAGATAAAATCTAACCAGAATTTAAAACATATCTCCAGATATACTTAAATAAAAGTTCAAATTAAAAAAAGGGCTCCAATTTGAGATTTACCTTAAATCTACTTTTACAATAATAAATTAGCATCTTTGTAATTTGTTCCTTACTAAATGCTGTATGAAAAATGCATCAATAGAAACTAAAACAATGGGACCCTTTTTATCCCTGTTTTTCTTCAAAAGGAGAGTATTTATTTAGCACACACCTTGGACAGGAGGCTCTTGGGAGGTTGGGTAGCTCACTTAACTTCCCAGGTAAGGAGAAACAAGCAGATGAAGACCTACTGTGACCCCCACCTCTGGGACTTGGCTGAGTACGCACCTCAACTCAATTCTGTTTCACTTTGAAGTCTGTCTACGCATGTCTGCTTCCACACACAGGTAGTTTCACTGCAGGATTGTTAAACTCATAATTAGAAAGGCTTTCCCTCACTCTTCAACCTTTACCAGGATCACAGACTGCCAGGCTGAACCTGGGAAGGCCTCATTCCTCTCCGGCACCCCCACAGTACAGAAGAGGGCCTATGGGCGCCGAGCTCTGAAGTAACTTCCCAAAGTCATTCAAGTCGGCAAAAGGCAGGGCCAGGACTGCAGTCAGGTCTCCTGTCCTTGAGGCAGTGCCCTTTCTCTGCGTCCTGGAGTTCTAGTGCTCTTCTACCTGCTTTTGTCCTTTGCTTGGTAACAGGTCAGAGCACCCGATGGCTGACTGCATTTAGGAAGCCCTGGTAGCAGCAGAGGACAAGCACCAAAGGCCAAAGAGCTATTCCAACACTCCTTGCTGTGCCCCAAAGCGTATCCCAAGAGTATATGCCCTTCCCATGGGCTGCTTAGCAGCATGCACTGTGTTACCAACAAGCTGAAGAAAACCGAAGTCACATTTCTGGAGACTGTAATAATTATCTACTTAGATATCACAAAGCTAAGGATGCAAAGAATCAGATAATGCCAAACAGAAGGAAGATACACAGAGTTGATGTCAATATGCCAGCCTATTCATCCAGGTCACACAGGTACAAGATGAAGACCTTTGCCACCAATAAGAACGTGCATTTCCAATATTTTCATGTTCACAACAAGCCTATGAGGAAGATGGAAGAGGTTTATAATAAGCTATTGAATGGTTTCACGTTTTTCACCTGCCCATTGTAATGCCTGGATGAGTTCAATAAAGCGAGTATTTAACTGAGCACTTATCATGTGCCAGGAACTATCAGAAGAAGAAAAGAAATAGTTCTTGCCCTCTTAAGTGCTTCCAACCTGATTCAAGAAACACAAGCACATCCTCAGGCAGAGTGGCTGTCCTTGGCTTATTCACAGTCTTCCTTTAGGCTCTAAAACATGCCCACAAGGTCCTGACTCCCCTAAGGTATGGGGGGGCCATACAGACCAGCTGACAGGAACAGACCTAAGGGGCTCTTTATAGCAGAAAGGAGAGGACAAAAGAATACCTTCATGGTTCAGGAACATGAGGCCCATGGAGAGTAGGCCATCCTTGCAATGCTGCCTGTAGCCGGAAAGGCAGACTAACTTTTCTTTCCTGAAAGACTGCAGGTTAATGCCTGTGTCTTACACACAGAATCTCAGAACTAGGTTTTCCAGAGTCATTTCAGAGTCCGACCAATGCACCAACTTCAGACTTTCTCACTCATTGTGACGCGTAGATGCACTCCTGTACCCTTTTGTTCACTGTACCCAACACGCCTCATCTTTTGAAATGCCATAATCGTACATGTGATTAATCTCATCACTATGTTTATGTCTTCTTTTGGAGACTCAAACTTAAGCCTTAATAATAAACGTGGAAAGAGTCCCGTAAGACCGAAATAAAAAATAACCCTCAGAATTCTAGCACTCCTTATCTAAAAATAGTTCTGAGACTGAAATTATATAGTATGTTATCCATCCCATTATCGCCAAAGAACTCTAGTACAGTGCCCGAAATGAAAGTTCACTAAAATTTTAGATTTTATCTACAATTTCAAAGAAGAGCTGATTTAAAGTATTACAAGTTACTAAGTACAAATTAATGTATTCTGCAAGTAGTTGTCATAATTCATTTCACTAAACACTGCTGACTGCTTCTCCTGAAGCTGTACTGCAAAAGAGAATGAAATGCACCTGTTATATATTTTAAAAGTATACAAAAAACTAAGAAAAAGGATAAAAATCAAGGTTCTACTTCCCTCCAAATTAAGGTTAAAATACCAATATCAGCTCCATTCACAAGGAGGAAGAGAACTGATTTTTTTTCTACTTGAACTATTTTATTTTTTTATTTTTATTTTTTTAATATTCAGTAATGCATTTGATTATTAGATATGACCTCAGCATTTTCTCAGGCACAGTAATTATACTAAAAATTTTTTTTTAAAATTGATGTTCAAATACAGTCGTCTCCATTTCCCCGCTACCACTTTCCCCTGCCTTACATACCCCGACCTCCCACCCTCAATCCCAACCCCCTTTGGCTTTGACCATTGGCCTTTTATACATGTTCATTTATGACCCTTTCCCTTCTTTCCTATGTTATTTCCCTTCCCCCTCCCCTCTGGTTACTGTCAGTTTGTTCTGAATTTCAATGGCTCTGGTTATACTTTGCTGGCTTGTTTGTTTTGTTAATTAGGTTCCACTTAAAGGTGAGCCATGTTCATAGCAGCATTATTTACAACAGCCAAGTGCTGGAAGCAACCTAAGTGCCCATTAGTAAATGAGTGGATCAATAAAATGTGGTACATTTACACAGTGGAATACTACACAGCAGAAAGAAAGAAGGAGATCCTACCCTCCGCCACAGCATGGATGGAACTGGAGAACATTATGTGAAGTAAGCCAGGAGGTGAAAGAGAATGGATTTTAATGAACAGGCATTAAGTAAAACCTATGAACCTACAATTTCTCCTTTTCCTGTATAAGGACAGAAAAACAGTTTCTATAAATGTTCGTGCTATAAAACCTCTAGGAATATTTGTTTTTTTTTTGTACCTAAACCGTTTGTGCAAACTTTACTTTAGAACTGAAAAATAATAGTAAAGGGAGAGTGGTATTTAGATATCATTGGAGATTCCCAGGACCAGTGACAAGCATATAATATCCTGGCTTTGACTAGGGGCCCAGGTAGCATTTTCTGATGTTTTTTCCTGTGCTTTTTTGCCTTCCTCCAACATGATGACTTGACTGGATGTACTAGTACACTCGTTTTCCACTTTTCCTTTGGCAGAGGAAAAAAGACTACCCTCGCTGAGTGAGATGTTACAGTCTGTATCATTTGTTAAACTTAAGCAGGGGTTGTACAGAAATGTATTCCATTAAACTGATGCTAATACATTTAGATTAAAAAAAACAGAACTCCAAATAATAAAACAAATCTTCCCGTGGTTAGATTAAACCGAAAAGGTGAAAACTAGTTAATTTGGAGGACAGTTTAACTTGATAAGGCAGGCTGGAAACTCAGGTGAAACAACAGCTTTCTCTGAAGGTTTGGCCACACTGAACAAATAATATTAATAGCTGCCACATAGTCCTCTCTTCCATGATGCTCAATTGCCCAAGTCTTGAGCTGAAACTACGCGATCAGTCACTATGTCATGTACAGAACTGTGGAGTTGTGGTATGGGCTGACCTGGTCCACAAAGTTCACTTCAGAGCTATGAAAACCAACCCTGAACTTAAAAGTGAAGTGATATCCTCCACATGACAAGGGTGTTTCAGACACAGGCTTACAAAGTAGTAGAGAAATACACATTGAGGTGTCACACACCCTGCCACAACACCGCTCCAGAATGAAGCAGGTATTGGAGAAAGTCCGTCCACCCGTCCACGCGTCCACACTACCATCCAGACCCGTGCATCCCACTGTCCTTGTTAGAAACCCTTTTGGAACAACAGTATTTAAGACCCTGAATGTCAGCTGCATGAATTTATACACCCTGGTTTTTATGACAGTGAGGTTTTTTTCACATTTAAATCCTATTTTGATTGTTCAATTACAAAATAATGCTAATGTTTAGTTTTGATTTTTTGAATAAGAGATACACTAATCAAATTAAGGCTAAGTATTCGATTCACGTCATTTTTCCAGGCATCTGCACTGTCACGGCGGCAGTGGCTTAGTAAGGTAGGTGGGCAGTGTACGCTCAGATACCAGAGCAATGCTTGCTTGCTTAAATTCAAAATGTGGTCAGCTGATTCTGCAAGCGATCACAGTGCCCTTATTAGGACTGTAACTGGTGAAGCTATAATTGTTAACAATTATAAAGTCTCTGACATCCTTTATAAGAGATCTAGCTGTGCTCTTAAACCTTTATATTTTTAGTAGCCTTAAATTAATTCGTCAATTTGGCTATACACTGTTAAATAAAATTTCTTTTGTTTTTATGCTAGAATTCAGTGACCTCAATTTTACCAACTGTCCCCTCTCTTCATGGCATGAAAAAGGAGAAACACAAATGTCAAAAGAGCAATCTAGCCCCAAAACAGGAGCATTTCCATACCTGGACATTGTAATTTCCTAAGACAGAACCAAGATATTTTGACATTGAGTTTATAGTCGCTTTCTATTTTTTTAGTACTTCCTCTTTGCTTTGGATTTTTATTCGCTTTTCAAACATTCACCAATTTAAATAAAGCCATATGGCTCTTAAGAAGGTCACTAAACCTTCCTAATTTCAGGAAGTTATCTTTTTCAAGTTAGTAATATTTGAGGTTGCAAATGAGTGAGAATCAACCACAGCCTCAGATGATTTTACTCAAGAGAATAAAGCTTAGGCCAGGAAACAATTCTGCCAACCTCAGGATGCTCTGGAAATGACTGCCACTATCACGGAGAGAAGGGGGTGTGGCGATGTCGGAAACTTCTGCTTACCCCTTGTTCAGATTCCAAAAGCTCTGTTTTGACTCTGACTGCCGGCATCCCATCAAGCATTAACATTCTGTTTTCAAAGGTGTTGATATTCTGAGAATCAAAAAGAGAGAGAGGGAAATTCAGCTTTAAAAAACATTCAAAGGAGGACACATCTGGTAGAGTCTGCCTTCACTGTAGTGCATTTACTACCACTAACCTAATTTTTTAACAATGAAGTATAATTAAATGAGAGTATCAGCATAACCAATTATCTCCTCATTCTGAACTTTCATTTGAAATAATGACCAAGAAGTTGAATTAATCAGTCTGATTCTCTGACCTCAGGGTTGGAGGTCAGACTGTAATAAACCAGAGTAAGGAAACATTACATTAATTTATATGAGGTTGGGACAATTCATCACAATTCTGCTACAGTAGAAAGAAATATTCAGCAAGTTTCTTTCTTCTTTAGAAAGAAGGAGGTTGTATCACATCTAGAAATCCATAAAAAAGAAAATAGATAAAAAGAATTTATACATTCTCAAATTACTGGCTAAAATTCTTAAAAACAAGCTAATACAGTTCTAGACACTGAATTTTGGTGCCATGGCCATTCTGATCAAACACAAATTTTTACATATCAACCCCAAACATCTTTAAAAACAACTACCATAAATCTTGAATTAAGAGTGAATTTTTAAGCTGAAGCCATAACCAAAAAATAAATTATGTTTCTTTTGTTTTGGTATATGATGGGCTCAATCAGCCTCCTCTTAAAAGGAAAACCTTATTTCTATTGTGGCTCAATGGAATTTCAAACTATATTTATAGAAAGATTACATGAAGGTTATTTTCTGCTAATTGTCATTGCTTTGGGGGTTTTTGGAAGTCAATAACCTATGAAGGTAGTCAGTAAGCCTCATATCAGTGCTTGCTTAAGGCCAGAATCTGGCTCATGTTTTAAAACATATTAAGAATACCAACTTTAGCCTAGGATACTCCTAAACCAAAACGCTGAAATGACTAAATCTGACTGAGTTTAGAATGGTTCCTTTGCTCCATTATAGAATGTAACTATATGACACTAAGGTGATCTTATTAAAAGAAAAAGAGGTCTGCTTCTAAAATATTTTGTCTACCTGGTAACAAAGGTTAATGTCATCTCTAAACCTCAGGTTTTCAGCCTTTCTTACAGTAGTTGCTTTTCTACCACATAGTTAAATGAGAGCAACTTCC
>VMDR010026053.1:0-14187 GCA_007922815.1 Macrotus californicus
TAGAAGCCAAAGAACTTATATATATGACCCATGGACATGAACTAAAGGGGGGGAATGTGGGTGGGAGGGGGTGTGCAGGGTGGAGGGGAGGGGGGGAAGATGGGACAACTGTAATAGCATAATCAATAAAATATATTTTTTAAAAAAGAAAGTAAGACGTCTATTCATGGGTGAGCATTAGAACTTTTAAAAGCCAATAAATTTCCAAAATATTTCTACCTCCAGGCTTATCAGGGTGTCTAAAAGCTCCTCCTCTACAGTAGTTCTTTTAATTTAGACATTTTCTCTATAAAGTTCTGGTAACAGTGCACGAATCAGGTTACTCCCTGCCTAACACCTGTCAGTGACCATTCATCAAACATTAGAATAAAAAGAAACCTCTTTTCTGTGGCATACCTGGCCCCCCACGATCTGGTCACTGCCCACCTGCCCATTCCATATTTCTCAGGAGACTCCTCCCATTCCCATTCCCCTTCCCCCTGGCCCGTGGGCCAACCATACAAAACTACTCACTGCTCTCAACACTCCACCCGGAGTCAGTCCCAGGCCTTGGTATATGCTTTTCCTATTGCTCGATGGCTGGCTTTGTCCACCCACCCCTATATACCTGGCAAATCATCTTAGAAAAAATTCCCTGATTCCCTCCTGCACTGTTCTTTTCCTTATAATGATATTTTATATGCTTTACTGCAGAAGCCCCTCCAAATATATTGGGCTTACTTGTGTAATTACCCATCCTTTGATATGGATACATATAAATATTTTAATACGGGAAAAATCAAATAGGGAACAATATTTACAATTGGCAAATGTAGGTAAAAGATTTGTGGGGGTTTGAAATTTTTCAAAATGCAGTTACCAAAACCTGGCCCACCTTCATATCAGCTCCTTGAGTAGAGGACTGTGTCACACACATTTCTGCATGGCCCGCACTGAATCAGCACCGGCATTCATGACCTCCTAAATGGAGCAGTGACTGGGAAGAATGGCACATTAATATCTGGATACCTTCAGGTGTATGAGTTAACTATTAGCTAGTGGGAAACAGGTTGAGTTCCAGCTGAGGTTGGAAGGTCGGGGTTGGCATCATGGTGAAGGGTAAGGACTAGAGTAGCCTAGACTTTATAACCCGCTGAGACTCTGTGTTTCTAAAGGGTATAAGGCACTAGAAATGGTGAGTTTGGGTGAACTGGCTCCAAGGCAAACACTGACTATAAAGTATATTCCCTATGTCAGCACCTACGCTTCATGAATTTTTTTTAATGGGGGGTTCAGTCGTCTAACACACGCATAAAAATGTATCAGTCTATTCATTTGGAATTATAATTTTTTACACAGCAGAAATACTTTAAAGTTGTAATTATCAAACTTTCAATGTTATCCAGATATTTTGAGTTTTTAAATAATTACAACAGTTAAGTGCCTACTAGTGGCCTATTAGTCCAACTCTCCCCACAACTTACCTTCTTGAGTTGTCTCTAAGTAACAGTTGACCACTGCAAAAATCAAAACAAAAAAAGAAACAAACAAAAACCCTCTAGCCCTATCTTTTGAAAGTGTTAGCTGTGTTAAGGAGCCATGTCATTCCACTGTAA
The DNA here is from genome assembly GCA_007922815.1 of Macrotus californicus. Lineage (NCBI taxonomy): Eukaryota > Metazoa > Chordata > Mammalia > Chiroptera > Phyllostomidae > Macrotus > Macrotus californicus. The sequence goes on from VMDR010026053.1 coordinate 1,596, forward strand.
ACTAGAGAAACCCATCTTACAGATGAGCTTTCACTTCCTATGTCTTAATTTGGGAGAAAGATGCTTTCTGAGTGAGGTGGGTGGTAGTTTCCCTTTCTACCCCTGCAGAGTTAAACACCCTGGGTTTCCACCTCTCCCTTCTTCTCTAAACCCTTCTCTAGCCCTTCAAACCCTATCACTTGCTTCAGAGCGTAAGAAAGTGGCAGCTGGTTTACACAAAATATCACAGAGAAAAAATAGACACTTGTCTGAGGTACAAAAGAAAAATAGTTCAATATATTTTCAAAGTCTAAAGGAAAAAAAATCTATTTCTTGTCCTTTGCAGGGGAAAAGACATTTTCAGATGAAAAAATCCATTATCAGGTTGAACAAGCCTCAGGACAGTGACCAAATAAAACACTTAGATTAATCTACAGTAGCAGTCACAACGTATTTTTTTAAGCTAGTTGTTAAACAGAACAAAATGGAGTGCCGTTTACAGTATAGGCAGACTTAACATTGACAAGGAGATATGGAGCTTCTAAAATGAGCAATCTGTAAAAAATAGCTTGCCTCAGGACTTGGTCAAGGCCAGATTAATTTAAGTTTTCCTCTCCCACTTGGTTAGTCATTAAACTCAGGAAAGTATTCTGGAATTGGATCTGAGAAAAAGAAACTCTGGCAAACATCATAAAGTTGGTTATTTAAAGAGATGCTAAAAGGCACTACTTTCCCTTTGGGTTCCAAAAGAATAGGGAACCAAGGATATTCTGTGATACTTGAAAAATGCACTCTGTCTTTTTAAGTGTAGCTTTGAAATAGCTGGTTTTAAGTATAAGCATATTTTATGGATATTACTCTGCCTCAACCGCCATGCAGAGCACAAAAAGGATTATGGATTTTCTCTTCAGTGGAGCATTAAATGGTCCCCTGAATAGCAATTTTCTAAAAGAGCAAATATACGTGGTATATCCTTCATATGTTTCTCTGGCACGGCGGAGCCCATCTGTAACTCAGACTGGGAGATACAGGTAGAGTCTCCAGTTCGTAGAAATAATTTTAGTGTTACCACTAAACTGAGACAATTTAGGATACTTGAAAGCAATGAATGAAAATTTTGGAAACTTTTGAAAATAGTTAAGTTCTATTATTTTTGTTAGTCTCTTCCATATAACATCACAGTTTTATTTTGGTGTTTGATGCTCCCTTTGGCTACCGTGCTTTACACTTTCTTTTTTGCTTATCCAAAACTTGTTAGCCTTCAAGTCCAATTCCAGTGCCGCCTCCTCCATGAAACCCTCTATTCACCCCAGCCAAAAAGCAGTTCTTCCTTCCTCTGGATGCCTTTCCCACCTTTCTAATTTGAATGTCACATTCACTGTATAATACCACTGTGAATGAGCAAGTTTTAAAGTAGGTGGATTATAAGCTAGGTGAGAGCAAGAACTCTTATTCAGCTTTGGATTTCCTTCAGGACAGTATGATATTTATTTTTTTAGTTTATTTGAGATGAAGTTACTGAAAAAAGTAAATAGAAGAAAAGCAAAATCAAGGCTTTAAAATTCACATTTGGAAAAGATGGGTCATTAAATTTTTTCCAGATAGTAATTCCTTAAGGGCAAATTTTTAGAAACAAATATCCAGTTTTCAGCAGATTATTAGTTGCCAAAAGCCAGATGATGCCCCTCTTCCTTTGGCCTCCCACAGCTCCAAGTTCAGATCGTTGTGCTTGGTCAATGTTAACCATTGCTTGGTGATTCAGAAATATACCTGTGCCCACCGAGCCAATGTCACAAGTCTACATGGCTCTCTCTACTTCTCATTGGAAGACAACAGTTTCTTTGGATCCTAACACTTAATACCTCCCAAATATTCCTGTCATCTTGATGGGTCCCCCTAGAGACTCCAGGAATCATTAAAATACATTCACAGTCCACACTACCGATAAGCAAAGCACTTTATAAATTTTTTAAAAATTACTACCACAGCCTTTACTTCATATATGCAGAATATTAATGATGAAAGAGAACCATTCATCCTAGAGACCTATTAATACCAGAGCCTCAAAAGCATACACTTAGATTGCTCAATATCACATATTTTTTCCTTGTGTCAGTAATTCCAGTTTAAGTACATAAAATTTATTTCTTACAGAAAAGCTTTTAGAAGTGTTCATAAACTCCTATATACTCATAAACTCTTATAAGTTTTCTTTTTATTTCTGTTATTTTTAGCTCATAACAAAAGCAAAATGACTATTCTCTAGCAGGAGACTGCATTGTAATAGCATTGCAGCACACACCCAACAGAAGAGTTAAAAACAATAACGACATGACCAAGTGCTGCTAAGGAAGCAGACGAACCGAATCCCTCAACATTGCTGGTAGGAACGTAAAATGGTACAGCCCCTCTGGAAAACAGTCCAGCACTTCCTATAAAACAAACATGCAACTGCCATAAGACCTGGCGATTGTATTTATCTCAGAGAACTGAAAACTTACGTCCACAAAAAGGTCTATATGTTAATGTTCATGACTGCTTTATTTATAATGGCCAAAATGTGGAAACAACTAGAAGGTGCCTCAGCGGGTGAATGGTTAAACAAACTGGTACATTCATACTATCGGAGGCCACTTAGCAACAACAAAGGAAAGAATTATTGCTGCAACAACTTGGATGGATCTCAAAGGCATTCTGCTGAGAGAAAAAAAGTCAATTTCAAAAAGTCAAAACTGTATGCTTCCATTTCTGCAACACTCTTGGATGGTGAAACTACAGTGACGGAAAATAGATTGGTGGCTGCCAGCGTTTAGGGGTTGCATGGGCAGGGGGTTACTTAACATGAGCCAGTGGCAGGGAAGATCTCTGTGGTGAAGGAACCCCGTGTATGTTGACTGCACAGGTGGTTACATTAGGCTACACATGTCATAAATGACACAGAACTATGCACATATATTGTACCAATGTCAAATTCCTGGTTTTTATATTCACCATAATGGTAAATGTTATAACCATTGGGAGAAACTGAGTGAAGCATACACAGGTCCTTTGTGAACAAATTTTGCAATCTCCTGTGAATCTAAAGTTATTTCTAAAAATATTATACAAAATTAAAAATACATAAAAATAAAATAAATAAGATAAAATCTTGTAACATGTTAAACTGGATGGAACACAATGATAATAAGCATATACTGAGACTCTCCTAGGCATCTGGATCTATATTGTTGCCCCATATTTACCTTTTATGTTGCTTGTATATTATCTGTCTTTCTCTACTACATTGTTTCAAAATGGCAATAACTTTGGTCTGTTTTGTTCACAGTTGAATCCTAAGAGCTTAGATTGATGCTTGCATACATAATACAGTTAATGAAAATCTGGTGAATGAGACAAGGCAGTATATCCACTGCTTTACCATGTATAGGCAATAATTTATGATAACATATGAAATTATAGTCTAGGATTCAGATCATCAGAATTACATGAATCATACAAAGCACTCTTTTATTTCCTACCTTTCCATTTGATCTTGGGTTTTTATTTACCCAAATAATTACAGGCACACGGTTACTCTAAACACGGCTTTTATAAGTTCTAAGTAAAAAAAAAAAAAAGCCTTGTTAGCCTTGAAGTATACAGCTTGACACTGTAAAACACAAAAGTAATTTTTTAAATGTAAAGTTCTATTGTATTTTTAAACTAATAATAATATTGACTTTAAAAAGTTGAAACATCTGGTCAAGATAGAGGCATAGGTAGACATAATTTGCCTCCTCTGCAACAATGGAAAGAATTACAACTAGATTTCAAAACAAGTAACACGCAGAACCATCAGAAAATTGAGCCGTATGGAAGTCTGACAAGCAAGAATTTAAAGAAGCCACATTCATCCAGATGAGTAGGTGGGGCGGAGTCATCAAGAAGGGCAGAGAGGCATGGAGAATGGTGTGGCATGGAAAGGTAGTGGTGGCAGTAGAAGGGATGCTCCCACATTTACGTATGATGGATAAAAATTGGAAGGGATACTTTGGGAGTCAGTGATCCCATCCCCCGGCCACACTGAACAGCCCAGGGTTCCAGTGCCAATAAGATAAATCCCCATAACTTCTGGCTATAAAAGCAAGTGGGGGCTGGTGCAGTGAAAAAAACTGACAGTTTTCAGGAGACTCTGCTTAAAGGGCCCATACAGACTTGGAATGTACACAAACACACCCACTCTGCAATTCACCACCAGGGCAACAGCTGGAAGGGTGCCAGTTGCATAAGGGAAGTGGGTGAAGTGACTGAAAACAGGGTGAGTGCTGGGCACTTCAGAAGCCAGGCAGTGGCATTGTCTCCTCTCTGAGCCCTCCCCACACACAGAGCCACAAACTAGTGAAGTGGGTCACCCTGCCCTGGGGATTACCTAAGGCTCCACCCCACACAACTTACAGGTGCCTTTTCTACAACAGGCCACGCTACTGACACAGGGAGTCAAAGCAGCTCTACCTAATACACAGAAACAAACACAGGGAGGTCGCCAAATTGAGGAGACAAAGAAATATGGCCCAAATAAAAGAACAGACAAAACTCCAAAAAAGAACTAAATGAAATGGAGATAACCAGCCTATCAGATGCAGAGTTCAAAATACTGGTGAGCAGGATATTCAAAGAACTCATTGAGTATGGCAACAACATAAAGGAAGAAATGAAGGTACACTAAGTGAAATAAAGAAAAATCTACAGGGAACCATCAGTGGACGGGAGGAAGCCAGGACTCAGATCAATAATTTGGAACATGAGGAAAAAATAAGCATTTGATCAGAACAGCAAGAAGAAAAAAGAATTAAAAAAATATGAGGATAGTATAAGGACCCTCTGGGACATCTTCAAACATACCAACATATGAATCATAGGGATGCCAGAAGGAGAGGAGGAAGAGCAAGAAATTGAAAACTGATTTGAAAAAATAATGAAAGAAAACTTCCCCAATTTGATGGAGGAAATAGACATACAAGTCCAAGAAGCACAGAGAGTCCCAAACAAGTTAGACCCAAAGAGGGTCACACCAAGACACATCATAATTGAAATGCCAAAGGTTAAAGATAAAGATAGAATCTTAAAAGTAGCAAGAGAAAAGCAGAGTTACATTCAAAGGAGCTGATAAGACTACCAGCTGATTTCTCAAAAGAAACTTTGCAGGCAAGAAGGGACTGGCAAGAAGTATTCAAAATGATGAAAAGCAAGGACCTACAACCTAGATTACTCTACCCAGCAAAGCTATCATTTAGAATGGAAGGGCAGATACAGTGCTTCCCAGACAAGGTAAAGCTAAAGGAGTTCATCATCACTGAACCATTTTACATGACATTTAATGGGACTATTCTAAGAAAAAGAAGATCAAAACTATGAACATTAAAAAGGCAATAAATTCACAACTATCAACAACTGGATCTAAAAAAACAAACTAAGCAAACAACCAGAAAAGGAACAGAATCTTAGATACGGAGATCATTTGGAGGGTTATCAGCTGAGAGGGGGGAAGGGGAGAATTGGGGAAAATGTGCAGGGATTAAGAAGCATAATTGGTAGGTACAAAACAGATAGGGGCATGTTAGGAAGAGTGTAGGAAATGGAGAAGCCAAAGAACTTATATGCATGACCCATGGACATGAACTGAGGGGGGAGGAAATTACAAGGTAGAGGGGGGCAATGGGAAAAATTGGGACAACTATTAATAGCATAATCAATAAAATATTTTTAAGTCGAAATAATATAGCTCAAATATGTTAGTATAGCTCTTAGTCTATTTCACAGTAATAGGAAGATCATTTAAAAAGGTAAGACAAAAGAAAATAATTTTGTGTTCATAAGTAATAAAGGCTTTCTTATTATCACTATCACTTAGAATCCAAAGAGTTCCATTGAAAGCATCTGTTTGTTTCAATACAGAGATGTCTTTTGTTCTCCTACTCAACCACATAAGGAACTTCTGAGCTAAAATCCAAAAGTGTAATTTTACCTAATTTTGTCCTTAGCACTGCATGTGAGTTATATGGCATCCCCCACTGCGTGCCACAGTACTCCCATGGGTCACTGTGCACTGCCATCAGCAGAGGACCTAAGGATCTCCACACCAGAATCCTCTATGCTGGCACGGGACTAGATTTAGGTCTGACGTCCTCATTGGGGCCCAAAGGATCCCATTGCTGGCCATGCTGTGACAGCACTTTTTGTGGAGTCAGGTGTATACTTCTGGGTAGGATGAGGCTTGAGTGCTCAGCTTATGCCAGGAGGTCACAGGATGCAGCATAGTGGAAAAATCATGATAAACTAAATTCTACTCAGCTCAGTCACTTACCAGCTCTGAGCAAGCCATCAGACCTCTCTGAGGACCAATTAGTGTTTTCTAGACAAGGGGGTGAGGGTGGGAGGAATGGGTCAAAAGGTGCAAATTTCCAGTTATAAAATAGTAAGTCATGGGAATGTAAAAACAGAAAACAAATGAACAAAAACCTCACTAAGACTCAGGTTAATAAAGAGGAGTCCAGACCACACTGGTCCTTATGTAAGCCACAAATGAGAGTGGATATGAAAGCCGTCTATGAAGTAAAGATGTCTGCTGCATAATTATGCTGACCTAGTTGTTGCATTGGCATTTTATGGAAATATTTCAGCTGTACAGCTCAGTTAGATGCAATGCTTATTGTATTTCCACAGGTTATAACGTTTCCTGATGGCAACTAGAGGGTAGCCATCAATGTGGATGGAATGAATGAGCTAATATGTGGTGTGATTTCAGGAATGTGAGGAAAACCCTGATATTCATGATAAATCCTTTTCCACATGTTGGCTAATACTAACTCTGCTAGCAGAGAATATTTATTTTAACTTAAGGCTTTATTTTTATAAAAACACTCATATTATTACCCCTGTATTCTACACTTTTAATTCTTTATTTATTGATTTTGTAGAGAGAGAGAGGAAGGGATAGAGAAAGAAACATCAATTTGTTGTTCTACTTATTTATGCATTTACGAGTTGATTCTTGTATGTGCCCTGACCAGGGATTGAACCTGCAAACTTGGCATATTGGAACGACACTCTAACCAACTGAGCTACCTGACCAGGACCCCTATTCTACACTTTTGAAAAGCATCTAATTAAGGTGTCAACCAAGGACAAGAAAGCCTTTAGGGCCAAAGGAATCTGAAGTAGGTCCTGCCAGTAAAATGCAGCAGGATGGAAAGATGCTTGCTCCACTACTTGTATTTAAATAAAGAACAATTTATTGATAATTTGAAAGAATGATTCCCTACTGGTGGAATTTTGGGCATAGAAACTGCCCTAGCTGGGAAGGTCACGGACATGTGAGGGCAAGAGTATCCTCCAAGGGCCTCCGAAGTCACATCGGCAGCAGGCCCTGCTGCGTACTAACCGTGTGAACTTCTGCAACTACTCTGAGTCTCACTCTTACGTGTAGAAAATGGGCATATGGAGAGGGCTTTCTTCATAATATTTTTCTAAGGTCAGAGTGAGATGATGCATGGGAAGTGCGGAGCACACTGCCTGGCCACTATTCAGTCTTCCATAAAAGTGAGTAACCACCAGCCCCATAATAATAACCAAACTATAAGATAATGAATACTTAGGAAATTACACATTCCATTTGCTCAGGCAGTTTATGCCTTTATTTCACTCTCAACATTATTTCAGTCTCTTGAGTAAACCATACTTATTTAATTTTTAGTTTAGACATAGAGTATGGAAGCAAAATGATTCTACCACTTAACAACATTTTCTGATGCAAGGGAAACGAACACTCTAGCACCTAACTCTGGCTGTGAAAACCTAACGCTCAGGCCTGTCTGATGGTGTTATTACCCCGTCCTGTTTGTGGGCTTCCGCTCATCCAAACTGGCACACAGGTAACACAACTGGATTCTGGTTGGCTTCCAGTCTGGAATACAAGCTGCGGCTAAAGGGCTAAACCTGAGGGCCACAGCGGTCCTGAGTGGGAACAGCCTCTTACCGAAAGCTGGACCACAGCCCTCACCTAATTAAGAATTCTCGTGTCTGCTCTTTAACTGTCAGGGATTCCTGTGCTAAAACCAAGTTAGGAGAGTATCAGACGGTTCTGTTGCTGTTAGGGGAAGGTCAGTGACATGAGCAATAACAGAAAAAGACAAAATTAAGAAAACCAATGTGGAAAATTCTGACATTGTATTGAATCAGTCAATTTGGATTTAAAAAATAAGCATTTCAGGGGTCATTTTTAAAACCATTTACTAATGGACCCATAAACTCCATTCACAGTGGAAATGCCAGAACAACCTTTACCTTTCAAAGGTACAACTTAGTCCCCTTTATAACTAAGTGTAAACAGAATCAGATATTTTCTTTTCCTCAATTTACTGCAGAACAATAGTTGTTCAAAAAAGATTTCTTTTGTGCAGGTCCAATAAATGATGGTATTTTAAAACAGATTTTAAATGCACCCAAAAAGCTCTACAACATTATTTTTTACAAATGTACCTTTTTAATTTTTCCTTCTTGGGTATGTGTATAGAAATGACTCTCCCATGTCTGCTCTGTGACATGAAGTAAATAATACAACTAGAAATAATCTACGGGTGCATGGAGTAGATTAACTCACGGTGCTTTCTGTTGTTGGAGAGAGTTGTCCGTACCCTGGGATTTGTTTAGACTTCACTACCTTTCTCTCTGTTCTGTGGCCTTTTATGTGACCGAGAAAACAAAGTCTGGAGGCTTATCAAGAAGGCCATTGTGTTTTCCTGGAGCACTTGAACTCTACTATGTTTGGATAATAATAATTTTTAAAAAGCAACAACAAAGAAAATGACACAGTCCCTCAGACTTGATGAAAGCAAGAACATCGGGAAGTTTTGAACCAAACAGAAGGATAAATAAGCATGAGTATTAAACTAACATTTGTTCACAGGATGAAGCCAAAGCGAAGAGACAGCTTCTTCTGACTTGAAGAGTTTGCAGTCTTTCTTGCCTCAGAAACTGCTCACGCTGCTTAATTCCACAGCCCCGTTATTTCAAGGTTGGCCTTAGATTCCACCTTCTCCAAGAAAACTCCAGTTAAATTAATTTATCTTTTCCCTTGAACTTGCTTAAAGTACTTTCACTATCAATGTTTTTCATCTGGGGACTTAATCATCTAGGGCAGGGGTGTCCAACCTGCGGCCTGTAGCCGCATGCATCCCAGGATGGCTATGAGTGTGGCCCAACACAAAACTGTAAATTTACTTAAAGCACTATGAGATATTTTTTGTGATTACGTGTCACAATGTGTTTACTGTGTGGCCCAAGACAACTCTTCTTCTTCCAGTGTGGCCCAGAGACGCCATATGGTTGGACACCCCTAATCCGGGGCTTGCTGTTGTGATTTCACTGTTGTTTCATTGCTTCAGGGGTCTGCCAGAGTCATTTTCCCTATTTTGTTGTACGTTATAAATTTCGGGAGGCTGAGGATGTCTTGCATTTCTGTGTGTCTCTCCACTCTCCGAGGCCGGGCGGGCACAGGGCCAGGAACACGGCAGACAGGGCAGCTAGCCCAGTAGAGCAGAGCCATTCTGCTACTAATGTAACATGGTCCCTGCAAATCCTGTAAGATCCATGGCTGTGAGTTGATAAGAAATTACTGAGTGGTCCTTTTCAGTCAGCTAGAAAGTGACTTTCACCATTCTTGTAACTCTCCCCAAAAAGAGGGATTTTGCGGTACAGCTAGTAGTGGAAGGGCATGTGGCGTGCGGAGTCCAGGTGTGGCACAGACGCACGTGCTGAGCTGGGATCCCAGCTCCACTGCTTCCCAGCTGTGTGGCAAATGACTTGTGTGTGTGTTCATTTCCTCCTTTGTAAAATGGGGATTAAAAATAATAGGAGCTAATAATCATTCAACACTGTGTGAAGCCCTGTTTCTAAGTTCTTTAAGTATTTAACTCACTGAATCCTCACGCCCACCTTAGGAGGTACGCACTATTGCTACCTCAGTTTACAAATGAAGAAACTGAGTCAGAGGGAGGGGTACCTTTCCCAGAATTGCACACCTAAGCAGCAACACTAGGATTCATATTCAGGCAGGCAGAACTTACGAGCTCAATTTCTAAGGTGTGTTGCCCCTCATAAAATTTATCTGACATGTTTTTTTAAGGATTAAACTAATTGATACATTTAAATTTATTTAATATTTGATTTTAATATTAAATTTTAAAAAGTGGTTGACACGTAGCAACCGCTCAATAAAAGCCCATTGTGTCATGTTTCTATGCATGTTATGATTTAGGTTACAAAATTCTTACAACTAATTTAGACAAAAATTATTCAGATAGCCCTGACTAGTGTGGCTCAGTGGGTTGGGTGTCGTCTTGCAAAGTGAAAGGTTGCCAATTCAATTCCCAATCAGGGCATGTGCCTGGGTTGTGGGCCAGATCCCCAGATGAGGGCACGCAAGAGGCAACCGGTCAATTCTTTTCTCTCACATCGATGTTTCTCACCCTCTCTTTCTCCTTCCCTCCCCCTTTCTTTAAAAATAAATAAATAAAATCTTTAAATATACTATTTAAAATTTTTTAAATTATTCAGATAACTTAAAATGTGCCAACATAATTTCTGCCCAGAAGGAAGCTTACACTCTTAGGAGCACTATATACAAATATAAAATATTAGGCAAGCCAATGTTGAAAGCAAAACTAACTGATGAGTAAAAGCTCATTAGAGACATAAGGAGCAAGTGCAGGTTGTCCTTGCCCTACCCACAAAGTCTTATCTCCTAGGGCTTTAGGTACCCGAGATGACTCTGGTATAAACACTCACAAACCACACTCCAAACACATTGTATAGACTGCACTCGAGTAAGTACCATATTAGGGTGTAAGACTGTCTGAACTCATAATACAATGAGGTGCTGATTGAGAAGCCCAGTGGGAACAAATGGAGAGAGATGGAGCTGAAGCTCAGGGAACATTTCCCAGAGGAGGGAGACCTAGCATTCCAAAACAAGGGTATCAATAATGCACTTGGAAACTTACCCTCCAGCTCAGTTAAAAGACTAGTAACACATATCAGAAAAACTAATAGTATGAATAATTTATCAGTTCCACTATGTTCTCTTAGGAGCCCAAATGTTCTGTACATTAATAATTGAGTCTTCTTAAAGCAGAAGTGTTGTGAGCAAGAAGAGCAAAGTATGTTAATGCCATTAAATCATTGCTATTTCATTTTTTCCCCTGACACTCCTTTTTTTGGCCTGCTTCTTTTATTACTACACAGAGATAATAGATTCCTGCACTTATGTAATGGATATATGTCTTCATTCATTCATTCATTCATTCATGTATTCATTCATTCTACAAACATTTACTGAATGTAAAATCCAAGCACAGTGTTAGGCCCTAGGTTTAGAACTATGATTCTGATGCCAGCCAGGATGAGAACTATATTCACCATCTAATGAAGACAAAAATGCAACATACATGGGTTTTCCATGAGAAAGATACTATAGTAGAAACAGATAGGTTACAAGTTACAGAAGGGGCTCAGAGAAGGACTGGTCAAAAGCATATAGGAGGAGCATTCTAGAAAGATTTCAGAGAGCAATAATAAGTTCCTTACTGTCAAATCTAAAGGCAGATTCCTCAAACACGCTGCTGCTTCCAACACTATTCAACATTCTGTCTTGAAATTTCCTTTCCTGTAACCTTTTGTGACGAAACCCTTAGTATTTTTGCCTCTAACTTTCCATGGTCCCTTTTCCAATTCCCTGATGACACTTCTGTTCAAGTCTATTAATGTGGTTCTTTAACCATAATTGTTTCTTTTGGTTTGGGCCACAGATTCTTACTCATATTGTGCTTCAAAATTCCTGCAAAATCCTTTTAAAAATGTACAGGTGCTTAGCCTTCCCTTGACTCTTGGGGTTCAGGGCCAGGACATGTGAGTCATGTGTTTTCTTTTTAAGCTCCCAGGTGATTCTCAATGCTGGCCAGGACGAGCACTACCTGCTTAGGCCTTCTTTCCTCTGAGTGTTGAAAGTGGAGGGCCTTCATTTTTATATTATTTGTACTCAGAGGTTTTCTGAACTGGCTACAGCTCTGGGCCTGGAAGTAGCCATTCCCCCCAAGAACAGCAGAGCAAGAAGTCAGCTTTCCAGACTTCTCTACCCTTAATAACGTGAGATCAATTTTACTGCAGCCACCTGGGATCTCAAAGCTGCATCACACTCTTTTTCTTGGTCACTTGTGTATGACCCTCTGGTCATCTATCCTCTTTAAAATCTTCTCTCTGCTCCTCTTCCTTCAAAACTTCACAGCGGATTCTTATGGAAATATAGATTCATAGTAAACAATCTGTTTACTTATTCTCACACCCTCCACTATTTAAATAAAAGCTGCTCACTCTCCCTAACCCTGGTTTCTCCCACGCTAACGAAAGCTTCTTTCTCAACCAGCATCACCCTTTTGCTTCAGTCAAATTTATTAGAGGAATGAATGAACAATGAACAACAAATTAATTATGTATAAAATTACTCATGAAACAATACTTCCAGAATTCACATTCAGACAATTCACCATTTAATTACTGCCTTCTGTCAGCCTTTCAAATT
>VMDR010026054.1:0-14188 GCA_007922815.1 Macrotus californicus
AGGGTTGGGTGGATTTTAAAAACGCCTGAACTTAACTTACATTGTCTCTTTTTTCCGACACACAGACCTACTGAGATTGCACCCACTGTCTTGCTTGTCCTCCGTGTAGGGATTTTTCGGGTGTTCACTCCAGTCCCAGGCCTCCTGTTGCCTTTCGGTTGTCACGTCTTTCTGGCCTTCCTCCAACTAGATCAGTCTAGGTCTTGCTTGTTCTCTCAGCTTTGACGTTTTGACGCAGTGCGACCAGTTATTTTGTAGAATGTCCTCGATTTAGGTTTGTCTGCTACTTGTTTAGATTCCAGTAGCAGGAACACCCCACAAGTGGCGCTGCGTTCTTCGCATCGATCCTACCAGGTGGCATGTCATTGTGACTTGTTCCCATATCGGTCAACCGCCAAGTCTGGGACATGTCCTCCAAGTTTCTCTACTGTAAAGTTACTATTTTCCCAATTATTGTAAATAACTAACCTGTGGGGAGATTACTGGAAGTTATGTGAATAGCCTGTTCCTTATTGATGGCCCTTGACTGAATCATTCACTATAGTGATTGCCAGATAGTGATTTTAAACTTTATCATTCCATCTGTGTTTATTAATTAACATTCTATTGTAAGCACCCTTCTCTCTTTCTTACTTACTTCTGTCTGTGTGGATCCATGAATTCTGATTTTATTCAATGGGTTATATTCATTACTGTCATTATTTATTTTGATGCTCAAATTGTCCCAGATTTGGCCAGTGCGAGCTCCTTCAAACTGGCTTCGGTGCCTGTCAATTTTTGTGCACGTTTTTACTTTTGGAGCAAGATAGGCCAGGCTCACTCTCCCAGCCCCACCCAGCCATGGACTCAGCTGTTTTTGCTAAAAATCTCTGGTTCTTTTCTGTGGAGAGTGATAATGGAGTTCAAGATGTAGAAGCTAGGTGTGCTCCTCCCCACTACAGGGTCTTTGCTGATGTCCCTTCAGTGGACAGACCGAGGAGAACAGCTGTTTTAGATCATTCTTGCCTTTCAACATTTTATGTTTGTAGGTCCTTTCTCTTGCCACGAGAAGCCTGGCTCCCAACAAAATCAACAAATTTATTCCTTTGCTCAATTCCACACTACTCATAAACCTGTTTCAGAATTACTATGCCCGCACCATTACTAACGATAAAACTACTAACTTACATGTTCTTTGCGGTCCTTTTACTCCTCTTATCGTGAGCCTAGGGGCAGAGAACGTACTGCAGCTAAAGTTACTGGGAGTCTTTCTTTTCCATTTTTCTTGAATGTGGTTTTTGCCAAATGGATTAAAATAGTTAAATGTGGTTGTTTCTGTTTGTTTTGTTTCCAACTTTGATGTTAAAAAAATCCTTGTTGATTTAACTTTTGGCTTTTTAATTAAGATGTGTCTTGGTGTGGACCTCCTAGGGCTCATCCTATTTGGGACTCTCTGTGCTTCCTGGACCTGGAATCTGTGTTCTTGACCAGGTTGGAGAAGTTTTCAGCCATCATTTATTTAAACAGGTTTTCCGCCCCTTGCTGTCTCGCTTCTGCTTCTGGGACCCCTCTGGTCCAAATGCTGCCATGCTTGATGTTCTTCCAGAGGTTCCTTCAACTATCCTCATTTTTAAAAACTCTTTTTTGTTTTTGCTGTTTCAGTTGGGTGTTTGCTGCGACCTTGAAATCCAAATGGCTGGTTTGATCTTCTGCTTCGTCTAATCTGATGTTGACTGCATCTAAAGTGTTCTTCATTGCAGCTACTGCGTCCTTCATTTCCGACGGGGTCTTCGTGTTTCTTTTTCCTTTTTTGTTTCCTCTCTCGTTGTGGAAGTTCTCACTGAGTTCATCTTTCTCAGTGAGCCCGCTGAGTAATCTCATATCTAGTGCATTGTGCTCTTCACCTCATAGGTTGCTTTCTGCTTCATGTGGTTCTTTCCGAGGGTTTTGTCCTGGTCTTTCATTTGGGACATATTCCTCCGTCTCCTCATTTTGTCTGTCTCCGTGTTTGTTTCTATGAATTGGGTGAACCACAGCCTTTCTTGGCCTTGAAGGAGTGACCTTGTGTAGGAACTACCCCTTTGTAGATTGTGTGTGCTAGGTTCTAATCACCTAGCAGCTGGCATGCATGTAGGCCACAGGCAGTCCCAGGGGGCAAGCCTTACCCAGGCCTTCAGCTATTGGTGGAGTAGAGACAGGCCAGAGAAGTCCTGGGGGCCAGCTGCAGTGGGCCTGCTTTGGCAGACCTGTTGGAGTTGTAGCTGGAGAGGACTCAGGCATCAGGCAGTCCCGGGAGCAAGCCACACCAGGACCTGGGGCTGAGCTGGAGCAAGTTGGAACTGTAGGGATTCCTGGAGGTGAGCCACAGGCTATTGTTGAAGTGGGTGTGGTCAGTAGGATCCCCAGCACAAGCCACACCTGGGCAGGAGCTAAGGCTGGTGCGAGCTGGGTGGAGTCCTGGGGACTAGTCACAGGGCTGGAAGCTGGAGTTTGAGCACACAGCGTGGGGCTTCTGAGTGGTGTCTCTCTTGTTTGTTGCGCAGAAGCTGTTCAGCCAGCCCTCAGTTTTTCTTCAGAGGGAATTGCTCTGTCTGTAGGTGTAAATTTGATGTGTTCCTGGGAGGAGGTGAGTCCAGGGTCTTCCTATGTCTCTACCTTGGTCCAGAAGCCTACTTGCATTATTTTAATTACTAGTGAATACTTGCTTGTATGTAAGGTATAAGCTTTGGTACAAACTTTTGAATGGGTCTATAAACTACAATTACCAGCTAGGGGCTCCTCTGGAGCAAGTCTGTGATGCTTTAGATTTTTGATCTGTAAATGAGGTTAATAATACCTACCTTATTTGTTATTATAATGAGTAAAATTAATTATTGATGCAGGAGCAACTTGATTAATAAGTGATTATTTCATTCTTCATACTCTCTACGAAGCTTGTTACTCTGAAGTTAGAAGCTTTCATGAAAAATGTATGAAATATATTAGAGGAAAATACCCTAAGTGGCACGACGAAGCTATATTTCATTATAGGAAAAATGCTTTTAAATAGTAGCCACTTTGCAAGACTTCAACTGCCACCAATAGAGGTAAAACAGAGGTTTTTATGGTTATTTGTTTGATTTTTATATGAAGGAAAACATTTTTAAATTTCTCCAAAAATATTTTTTTGGAAGTCCATTTACCTCCAAACTACCAACAGGACTATAAACATTTAAAATGCTTTTTTTGAGCACTCCATACATGGTTACCCCAGGGCCTTTGTAGTCATTGTTTCTGTATCTAAAATATCTTACCACTCTCTATTCACGAGGCTCACTACTGAGTTTTATACAGCTTTCTGCTCAAATGACACGTCTTCAAAAAGATCTCCTTTGAGTATACTGCTCAAAAGAACACCTTGTCACTCATCTCGTGACACTGCTTTAGTTGTCCACAGCCGTTACCGATAAATTACAATGACTAGTTTTCTGATCAGGATGTTAGCGCTATGACAACATGACTTTTTTCATTTACTGTTGTGTTCTCATTTCCTGTAGAACATGCACAGTCAGTATATATTGAATGGAAGAATTTATGAGGGAATAAATTGAATCTAGTAATAAGGTTAGCATTTGATTGTGTAAATAGATATTATCTTTCCAATTTTCTGTACATTTAAAAGTTTGTTTAAGTGAATGTGACAGTGAGGCTTCTCACAGATAGAGCTGAGACATGCTAATTATATTTGCCTTATTTTAATTGTATAATGGTTCTGAGGGTTCCCATTGTACCTATGCTTTGCTCTAGAAACAGCTTTTGGCCATCTGTATTGTTTTCTGAGAATGGCTGAGAAAAATCAATCAGTAAGGTGTTTATAGGAGAGAGACCTGAACTGTAGGTTTTCAGTCCCAGGAGAGCCTGTGCGTATTTGTGCCTGAGCATACACACACTCTGCCCGAGACGGTCCTTCCTTATATTCCCCAACTCTTCCAGGGGACGGAACTCTCAGCGTGTGGAACGGGACAGGGCTTAGAGGCTGGTAGCTCACTGCCACCAGCTAGAGCTGATGCTGAAGGAACTATTATGTGTTAATAAGGGAGTGTTACAGTACTGTCTACACTAAGCAAGTAATTCTGAAAAGTTCCCTGTCTCAAAAATTTCTCCTCTGCACTATGGGCTTTTAAAACAGCAACTTGTTTTAGCAGATTCCTAAATCAATTCTTGATATTATGCAAGATTCAGATTCCCAGAATTCACATTAAATGGGAATTAAAATAATATTTGACCCACAGGGCTTGTATCAGCTGACTAAGATCATGTATGTGAAAATTATTTTACAACTATAAAGTGCTCTGTATATGGATGTACATAATTATTATGTGTAATTATCAGTTCATGGTCTCACAAGCCAGGTTTTTTCTGAGTTGATTAGCTATAACATTTTAAAAAGCACTTTTTCATGTTAAGCCAAAGTCATCTTTCCCATAATTCTGTAGCACAAAGCAGGTGATGATAAATTCTCACAGATGTGGTTTCCAGTGCTGCCCCTTGTACTTACTACACTGGACCTCGGGTAGATGACATAAATTCTCTACTCTGATTTCCTCATTGATACATAGCGGTGATAAACTCTGCCTCACAGGGATATTGTAAATTGAACATATTTATAAAAATGTGCCTAACTTAAGTGCCTAATAAATGGTTGTCGTTATTATTAATATGAGTTTTCCTCTTACTATTCAATGATATGTAAGAGTGAATAGGAGCCCCAAGCCTTTCCAGCTTTCCAACGGCACTTCAGAAAAATGTGTCTGAACCTCTATTCCCAAGTAATACAGACATAAGTGGCGTAATTCTGTTCCTCTTACTGTGTTTCTCGTTCTGGAAAGACACCAGCAGGAAGCCTGAGGGAGGAAGCCTTTCTCTGGCAAATAGTTTATATCTCCTAGTGGAGTTGCATAATGTAAAACATGATTCCCCCTAATTGTCAGGAAAATCTACAATTCTTTATGAAGACTCAATATTAAGCAGAAGGGGGATATAACCCTTCATTTCTGGAAGGCAAGTGGGAATCCTTTACACTGCTATATCCAGAGCCTGTATGAAGCATGCTCAGGCTAATCACTGAACAGCTTCAGGTGATGCCGTCCACACAGAAAGCATGTGAGCGGCGTCCTCTGGAGTTGTACAGCGTGCACATGCTGTCTGCACGTGCCCTGCCGGTTATTGACCAGCTCTTTCATGATTATCTTTAAGGGAAACTTCCTAGATATTTGTACTTTCATTTTTCCTTCATGTTAACTTAGGGGATCTCAAATATAAGTGTGCATTTACATGAGTTTTTAATGGGCATAACATTTTTAAAGGAACTTTTGTTATAGAGATGCTGACCTCAGGAGCTAACTTGAAGGCTGGCCACTCTCCCTGCCTCACTCTAGCACTCAACCCCACCGTGTTCCAGGGCGAACTCTCAAATTACGGCAGTGTTTGCGAACGCTGAGTAGCTCAGCTGGACGCTTCCATACAGTGTGTATCAGGGTCAGACTGAATCACCCATCGGCATTCACTGAAAATACCAGTCGTCTCTTAGAGCGTTGCCGCTGGTCAACAAAAAACTTGAAATTACGTTTGGTTAAAGAGCTATTTTCTTTTTACTAAGCAAGAGAGTATAAGAGAGAGTGTGCATCGACCAGTGTATTTCACATTGAAGAGAATTAATTCCTTTTTTCTTTCTCCCAGAGATGGTCTCTGCTGTTTTAGGTTTTTGCTATGACCTTTAGTTACTGAGCTGCTTTTTGTTTGTTTCTCTTAACTTTCAGTTTGTCACAGGGAAATCAGAAATCACTAGTCCAGCTTAGAATCTTTCCTAGAAAAGATTGATTAGATTTTCCTGCCACTATTTTATAAAAGAGACACAAAACAAATTACATTTGGCCACCTGAAATATTTTTTCGTGGGATCTTTTAGTAATTTCAAATAAAGTCCAAAGTGACTTCTCTGGGACACCCAGTCCCCACGGTACCTTGAAGCTTATCTATTTTAGCTCATTCAAGGAAAGGAAGCAGAGCTGGCTGCTAAGGCTAGTTAGTTCATTTAATAACTGGGTGCCCTGCAGCACAGTGCCTAGAAGCAAGTCCAAGCGTGCATAAATGGTAGCTCTGACTTTCTTCTTTACTTATGCAGTTTGCAGATTTGCCATCATTTACTAAAACTTTCAGGGGTGTCCAACCTGCAGCCCACGTGTGGCCCAGAATGGCTATGAATGAGGCCCAACACAACATTATAAATTTACTTCAAACATTACGAGATTTTGTGTGTGTGTGTGACAATGTCACAATGTCACAATGTATGTGTGGCCCAAGACAGTTCTTCTTCCAGCAAGGCCCAGAGATGCCAAAAGTTTGGACACTCCTGAGGGAGGAAAAGAAATGTTGGTAACACCAAAATATTATGAGATGCACGCCATTTTAAGAAATGTTACTACAAAAAAAGCATGTCTTACAGTTACCATGATAAGGTTGATGATGATGATGATGATGATGATGATGATGAAGAAGGAGCATTTCTGGAAGCTTTATCATTGCAAAAGTTTATATTCATGGAACATAGCCTCTATCATGGCCAGTATATTATGTCAATTGTGGCATTTGCTTTAAGGTAAAGGAATCCAACAATTGAATTGTCTCATCATTGTTTCTGAAAATATGAGACAACCCCTAGATAATGTCATATTTTAGAAAAAATAAAATATTAAGCTCCCTATGAGTTAGTGTTTTATCATAGTGAACTATGATTAGGTTTTTTCATTTGTGTCACAGGCCCTAACATTTTACTGTTCTAATTATGCAAATGGTCAATCTGAAGTCCAGAGAAACTGGCAGTTTGCCAAAGGTTCTGCTGCTCCTTGCCTCATGTTTTCAGGGGGAAATGGTAGTCGCTCACAGCAGTGCCCTGTGCAGAAGAGGTGCAGAGCAAGTGCCCAATGCGTGCACGTTAGCTGGTTGTACGGTGAAATCTGCCTGAAAATAAAAGTCATATTGATCATGTATGGAAGCTGGTTGCTTTTTGTAGTTGGTGCGAGTGTTTATTTGTTTAACAAACAGTTGTCAAACACCTCCCGTGTGGGAGCACACTGGACTTGCCAGCAGCCACACGGCTGCAGAGCGGTGGGTCCAGGGCTGACATCGGGGTCGCCTGACTCCAGGGCCAGTGCTCTTTTCATTTACTTTTAATGTTGACGTACAATATTACATGAGTTTCAGGTGCACTTTTATATGCCTTACAAAGTGATCACCACAATAAATGTGATAACCATCTATTACCCTACAGTGTTAGTATGATGTTATTAACTATATGCTCTGTGTTGTATGTTATACCCTCATCACTTTTCTTAATTTTATAACTGGAAGTTTGTACCTCTTTCACCCCTTCATCTTTTTTTGCTGATCTTACCACCCTGTCCCCTCTGGCAACCATCCTCTTGTTTTCTGTATCTAGGAGTCTGTTTCTCTTTTGTTTCGTATGTTTGTTTTATTTTTTAGATTCATATTGTATTTGTTCTTCTCTGCCTGACTTATTTTGCTCTAGGTCCATCCACATTGTCAAAAACAGCAAGCTTCTATTCTTTTTTTGTGGCCGAGTAACATTCCATTGTATGTGTGTGTGTACATTCATATCATATATTTTTCATACATTCATCTATCCGTGAATGTGTAGGTCAGGTCCATATTTGGCTATTATGAATAGTGCTGTAATGAACGTGCAGGATTGCCCGCTTTCTACTGGTTGTATCTGCCCCAGAGAAGTACTTCCATGAATCAAAATTTTAAGAACATGCTCTGGTCTTCAACTGGATGTCCAGTGTTCTCTCTGAATTTCTCTGTCTATGCCCACATTCCTCCCTTGGTTTCTCTGTTTAGTCAACGATCTGTTAGCACGCACTACACTGCATTGGAGTGATCACACTCCTAAAGGAACGTTGCTGAAGCAAAATAACCTACTTGCGATTTGCGTCATTCTCTAGCTGTCCTGTGACTTAAAAATAATTTTAATCTAAAGTGAGACAGCTCTAGTTTTGTGATCTTTCTCACCTTCCTTAATCACAAGAGTAATTACATCTTTCTGTTTTGAGAATATTTTTATTTAAAGAAATACACAGTTGGAAGGGAAGGCAATTCCTCCTTCCTGTTAAAAGCAATAGCACTTATCTATTTATCTAAGTTAAATATCTATTCCTCATTCCTGGTATCAAATCAGCCACCATGTGATGCTAATTTTATGTCTTAAATGTTTCTTCAAGTCCTTCCTAACTTGCCTGTCTTTACTTTCACTGTCCTAGTTCCAATCATTATTATCTTTTTTCTTCTCTACTCTGGAAAGGCACCTTGTTGATAGTTCCAATCCAGTCTTCCTAATCTTCCCCTGCTGCCTGAGAAATGTACACATGATGTGTACGTGAAGGCCCCCTCCCTCCCAAGGCTGCAGGGAGAAAAGTTCCATCTGCCGGGTGTGGCACACACAAGTGCTCTGGTCTGGTCCCAGCATTCATATAGACGGCCCCATTTCTGTGCTCCAGTAATGCTGAGTGGCATCTCCTCACGTAACCCGCAGTCTGGTGGTTAATTCTTTCCTAGCACATTTGAAATTTCATACCTTCCCCAGCAATCACTACAATGCATGTGCCTCTGTCTCAGACTTAACATGTGATGTGGAACGCACATCTCCAGCCATTCGTCTACAGGTTAGACTCTAAGTCCCTCACAGACAGGGACCATGCTTTCTTCACATTTTATCAATAGGTTTAATTTATTTTCAATTACAATTATTTCAAAGTATAATTCATGTATTTATAGTGAAAGAAAAGTCTAGTCCTCACACGAGCATGTGGAAATACGTTCAGTTAGTTATACCATTCACATGCATCTAGCATCTTCTCCACTCTATACAAAGAACCACTGTTATAAATTTGGACCTATATACTGTGTTATACATTGTGTATGATATGTTATAAGCTGGGACTCGATAAATGCATACAGTAGTTGCCACTCGTGTCCTGTAGCTGTCTGAGACCTGGCTTGGGTAGCAACTCAAAAGTGAAACCAACAGGAGGGGAAAATAAACAAAAAACATAAGAATTAGAACAGAATCTTTGAATTATATTTATGTTAGTCTCATAAGGCTTTGTTTCATAAATTCTTTTTTAAACAAACAATAATTCACATTCATTTAAATGTTAGCTCTTGGTTAATTTTTTTTTCATGAATAGACTGCCTAAGAATTTTAGTATTTATAGCTTATTTTAATTTCTTTTAAGTGTAAAGATTATACAATAAAGAAATATAATCTTTGTGCCCTAGCTCATATCTACTTTGGTTATCCACAATGTGATACCATCACATTTTGGTTATCATATCTACTTTTGGTTAACCTGTCTGGTTATCCGTGGTTGAAATTAGAAAAACATGTCTATCTCTTTTTAATTTAGAGAGCATGTTTTGCCTTGATGTTCATACAGTACCTCATAGTGTAAATAGTCTGTTCTGTTGTGACTTAGAAAAATACCCCTAAAGAAGATTCTATAGTTAATATCCTGTATTAACCACAGAATTGGGATTTAAAGTATATAGGTGACTTTTTGCACAGAGTGGGCCCTCTTCTGTAAGTGTTCATTGACCATATCCCAAAGTGTCTTCAGCCACTTTCTGTGAACTCTGTAGGAAAGCCTCAGTTCTGCAAATAGCTTCAAGTCACATCAACATCTGAAATGCCTCTAACATTTCAAAAAGCAGTGCAAAGGGAAGGAAATGTGCCCGGTATTCTAATATGATAAATGATTCAATAATTTAGACACAAGAGAGTCTGGTAAAGCAGCCTGCAGTTAGACATTTTCCACCCTTTCTTCTGTCAAGCAGGAGAACCCTGCCTCACACGCAGGACTCCCTGCAAATGTGGTTGGTGTTCATGATGAAAGATGAGAACTTTCTCTTGGTTCTGCTGCCTTAAAAATTGGCAAGTGAAACAAATGGAAATAACAAAATAAATCAAATACCTTTTTTAGTGATTTAGAAATGATCTTTTGTATCTCTGCTACGATTCAGTATGAATTTACCACCAAAAATTATTTTGATATTAACTCAGTGTGTCTGTGATGAGCATTATTTTCATATTAAATTAAACTCAATATATTTCATAAACTGCCTTCTCTCACATCTTCTTGTTTGTATTCTTGGCAGCATAATATAAATCATCCATGTGGGCTAGTGTCCATCTTGCTCCTCCTACTCTCAAATCGAGATACTTTTTGAGGACTAATAGATTTCTAGTCCTATTATTTGTGGCTTGTTACATTGGTTGAAATAGTAACAAACTAAGTTAAAGTGACTAAATATGATAAACTGTGTCATGTAAATCACAAACAGCTAGTAGCAGTGTAACATTTGTGCACTAAAGCAAGTAGAGCTGAAGGATCTGTGTAAAATCCCCAAAGCCCTATGGAGATGGCACTGGAGCCCTTTTTTTCTGGTCTAAGGTACTTCTGTTAGCCCTGTGCCGCCTTCTGAGGCGAAGCACATCCTAAGTGCTGGTGGTGCCCTGTCCAGTTATTTTCCTTCACGTTACCGGTGTCATCAATCCATTCATTCTCTCTTCTTTGCTGCTCTGTGACCTACAGCCTTGCAAGGATGATTCTTCGTTCAATAGCTGAGCAGAGGCCTCTGAGAAGACCAGTCACCCACTCTGTCAGTTTTATGGGGCTAAAAGAATTGACCTGCACAGCAGTGTCTCACACTTGCTGGCCGTGGAGCACTTTTTTGGTGATAACTTTGGATCAGGTCGCTACATGAACAAGGTGCTCGCAGACAATAGGTGACATGAAACAGAAGGTGAAAGTGGTCTTACTAAGTAATCGCTTTATAAATTTTCAAAGTGTGACTTCTGTGTAATGTACAATAAAGATGTTAAAGTTTACTGAATAGAAGCATTCAATACAATGTCAGTTGATAAATACCACCTATGTCTTCTTGCTGATGGAAAATTATTTCTTTGTGTATCAAATGGTCACTGGAGATTTCCCTAAGTTCACAGAGGAGGAAAACTCTAAAATCTTATCCCCTGGATTTAATTTCAACTTTACCATTCATTGACTCCATAATTTGAGAAAATTATTGAAGTCTGTTAAGCCACATTTTTTATTGTTCAATTTGGGGTAATAATGAGAAAATAGATATGAAGTGCTTAGTATGGCACTTGATAAAAAAGCAATAAATATATCTTAACTAGTAAAGGAAAAGGAGAGAGAGGCAATGATTATTGGGTAGGTAACAATTGATATTGGTGAAGTAAATAAAGTAAGAGTGTCTACAGTGATGAATTCCAAGATAACCATTCTTTCTGGTTGAGTGGCAATTATTTATATTTCACTGGCTATTACATTTCCAAAGAACAGTGCTTAGAAATATAAATATAGGAATGTCCTCTGTATCTGATTGTAGGATTTTTCTTTACATGCTGTAAAAAAGTTCTTTAAAAATATAATAAGATTCAAAGGAACAGGAAAAGACTAAGAAAAGAACGTCGGTAGCTTTAAGAACCTCAGGAATGAGTTAAACAACCAAATAAAACTAATATCATGCCATTAATTTTCTAATTTCGAAGTCTATGGAGATCCCACTCTGTCAAATTAAACATTTCCTTAGGAGTTTGCTCGTCAGTCAGACTCTTTCTGCTGCTCAGTATAGAGTTTTTCCTCAAGCATGAAGCTTGGAAGAGTAATTACGATGGTCAAAATAGAAGAAGAAAGAAACGAGCCTGTTCAAGTTCATAACATTAAAATATTTATATGAGTTGAACTGCATAGAGTGCTTACTTTAATTTGTCATATAGATAGGTTAATAAAAAGGTCATTTTATTAAAAGTCTACTAGTAAAGACTCCTAGTGTGACAAAACAGCAGATAGCCAATCTGAGTAAAAGGAGGAAATTGAGATGACGCAAAGTTCACTCTGACTCTCAAAGGACGGGCTTTGGTCAAAGATAAAACCGGCTCCCCCCATGAGGCTCTAGAACAGTGAAATCAGGGACTCCAATCAGAGTTCTCTCCGCAGTGTGTGACCAATCAGAGTTCTGTTCGCGGTGTGTGACTAATCAGAGTTCTGCCAGCGGTGTGTGACCAATCAGAGTTCTGTCCGCAATGTATGACCAATCAGAGTTCTGTCTGCAGTGTGCGAAGCAGGGCAAGTGTTTTCGAGCTGGTGTAGCATCCTAAGGTGCTTTAAGAACATCTTTTTAATCGTTGCTATTAAAATGAAAACACCGATTGTAATCGTGATATTCCTCTCCCCATTTAGTTACCCCAATATAGTCTAAAAAGTAAACCAAGAGCTACTCATTTGCTCTAGAAAATATCAGTGATGACATAGGACAGTTTAATTTTGCCCATTAGCGCTTCTGTCTTCCTTTGCCTAACTTGTTGACACCTGGTTTCCCTTTTAAACGTTTGCGGTTTGATCTCGCGAACCACAGCACTTCAGCTTCCCTCTTACCCCTGGCTTCCAGTAACTGCAGCGGTTCGACCTTGGTCCGATGGCTTTGGAACTTGGCCTAGCACTTTCCCAGATGCTTTCCCCGATGGTGTTGTCACCACCCTCCCAGCATGGCCATGATGCACAACACCTAGAAAGGTTTCTCTCCCTCACTGGGATTCAAAATATAATCCAAGGTAAAAGTTAGGAAAAAATACACATCTGTTGTATATCTTTATCTCTTTCTCTAAGTGTTCATGTTAATATAGAAATGTCAGCAAGTTGGGTGTGGAAAATTACTGATCGTAAAACAGAAAAGAAAAATCCCTGGGATTTCATTACTTTCAGCAACATAGCAACTGCAACGGGCAGGAAGAGCTAGCCATTATGTAGCACAGGAATTGGAAACGCAGAAAAAATGTTTACAGGGGCCAGGCAAGAAGAGCAAATGTGTGCCAGGTAACAGCGTAGGAGAGGAGAACCAGTAAGGCTGAGGGGGGAAAGACAGGCTCCGTGTTAGAGGGACAGCTCAGCTCACTATTGAAATGCAAGAAGATGCGGGCAAATGCAGACAACTCTAACTACACAGCAATAAAGTAATTTAAAAAAAAAGAAATACAAGAAGATGGATCGTGTTGCCAGATTTTCCCATTTCTTAGAAGAAGCCAGGAATCTGGAGTTTTATGTGAAATATTCTGAGTTTCTAAAGCTAACTGAAATCTTTTTCAAACATTCTGCTTGCCAAACAAATCACCTTTGGAGAGCTTGGTCCAGTTTAGTGCCTCTGCAGGTGCGTCTCACATATTGCTGTATTCTAGACACCTGTAGAGGGGTAGCTCATTAGAATAATTGCACATTAACACGCATTTGAGAGATTAGAAATGATGAGTTCTGATAGAAGAAAGAGATGAGGAAAGGGTGGCAGTGTTTCTTGAAAAATGTTTTCACAGATTCATCCACCAGACGCCTTGCATGCCTGGGACCCCAGTGACAGAGTGCAGCGCAAGGAATGGGGATGTCAAATATGAATGCAAAGAGTAGCAGGAACAAAATAACTGAGAAGTCCAGAGAGACTTGCTGACTTGCCTGGGGCTGCCCCACTTTAAAACAGATTTTAAGAGCAAAGGGTTGGTGATATATGTGTGTGGGTGTGTATTTTTTTGTGGGAAGGAGGGAGGGAGGGGATAACAGATTGTGGGTGGTATAATTTTCAGAACTTGCCAGTCAGTCATTTCATGGTAAACAATTAAGGGAACATTTTTTGAGTCTCGGGCATGCCGCAGGATATAAAACTTAGGATCACTCATACACTTCCCAAACATGAGATAAGAACCTGCCTTTCCATTATTTTGGCTTTGATTTTACGTGGTTAATGTTCTCAGCAGTTCGGTCAATGCAAAAGTTTACTCCTGAGCTTTGTATAAAAATGCATTAACAATTCTACATTTTCTTTAATATTTAAAAGTGTCAACTTTAAGTAGGCATCCTGATTCTGTTTCAAATGCCTTCCTTCCACCCCCTCCACCCTATACTTTTATATATATTTTACAAAAAAAATAAATGATGTCTGGAAACATTTACCCAAATGTTTCTTTTAAAACAAAATACACAGATCTGATAAGAGGAGTCATGTTTCCCCTCCTTTGCAAACAGTGCACATGAAAGTATAAATTATGATTTATAACCACTGAAAGTAGGATTTAATTTTATTCT
>VMDR010026055.1:0-14202 GCA_007922815.1 Macrotus californicus
ATTTATACACAGATTTTTTTTAATAAATGCAGAAAATGTATTTTCTCTTCCTTAGGAGTTTCTTAACATTTTCTTTTCTCTAGTTGTTTATTGTAAGAATGCTGTATATAATACATATAACATATAAAGTATTTGTTAATTGACTGTTTATGTTAAGATTTCTGGTCAACAGTAGGCTATTAGTGAAGTTTTGGGGGGAATGAAAAGTTATACATGGATTTTCAACTGTTGGGGGGTGGTAGATATTGTAACTCCCCCGCATTGTTCAGTGGTCAGCTGTGTTTAGGAATACTATATTAGTAGGTGATTCAAACTGCTTAAAAACTGTGAGCATGGTATGTATAAAAATTACAAATATGTCTAAAAGTTACAAAAGATGGCTAGCAACTGCTAACATAGCTCTTACAGATTACTTTGGGGAGTCATGTTACGATGGTACGTTACATTTCTGAGTGCTTTTGCAAACCAAATCCCCCACTTAGCTCTTGTAGATCTATTCAATGTCTTCACTTTCTAAACAACAATGAAACAGCAGCATATTAGAGTCCAGTCACTTTTCACAAGAATACACTCTGCATGTCTTTGCTAGAACAAGAGTTTGGTTCCTAAATTATTATGAGAACTGAACCAAGCACAGAATTTGGAGTTAGAAGACGCAGTCCTAGAAGCACCCACGGGCTCTCTAATCCAGAGCATGTTACTCCTTCTCCAAGTCACAGTTCACAGGGCTGTTGAGGATAAAACACATTTGACATGTAAATTGTCACGAGCACTATAAAAAGTAGATATTTTTGCTGCTACTCCATTGCTCAAAATTTTACGGCCCCTCCCTTTTTGTTTTCTTTATTTTTTAAATTACCAAATAAGCCATGTCCGATAGTCTGCCTTCTGTGTATCTTGTATGATGCAACATGACCTCTTACATGTTCTTGTATGATATCTAAGCCTTTCAGCCTAACTTTCAAGTCAAATCAACATGTACTTGAATCACTACTGTGTACCATGATGTGGTCCATGGAGAAAAGTTGAAATGTGGTTCTTCTCCGTGAGGTGAAGCTCACGCTAGAGTTGCTGAGGTGATACACAAGTCAATGCTATTTCAGTTTCAGCAGAAGTTAAATAACAGTTGAAGATTTGAAGAACAACTTAAATTGTAACTGTAGTCCCAGTCTCTTTCCTGCTCAACAAAATGACCTATTTCTCATTATTTCCTGTCTTACATTGACCCTCAATTTTGAGAAAGTTAATCTGCTTGCCTTTCCTGTATACTGCTTGCATGTATTCATCTCTGTACCTTTGACTGATATATTCACCCCTCTTATCAACCTTGTGCCCTATAAAAGGTTTCTTATTCCACAACCCAGCTTACAATTAGCTGATATATCACCTACATGTGCAGGGTGTCTTTATGTTTTGTTTTGTTTTTGTGTGTGCCTTTGTTTTAAAACGTTTGTTTTTCCTAGCTAGGTTACAGGTTCTCTGATAACATAGTATCTGGTGCTTAATACGTATTTAATAAATTCTGACTAAGTGAATAAATCAATGTTGATTTAGTTGATTGCTTAATCTTGTACCATAACTAAACATTTTTATTAACAGTCTTATGATTTTAGTGGAAAAGGGCCCGAACACTTATTAGGGACTTCTCATGCTTCTAATATTTATGAAGTGTTCTTTTGAGATCAGAGAAAAATTCCTTTGACTGAAATGTGTTTTACTGGGTTCTTCTAGATCACTTAAAATATTTTGAATATTATGAATTTAATACATTGTCATGATATATATTTGGAAAATAAGAAAACAAATAAATAAAAATAAAAATCACCTTTAATTCTACCAAAAAAAATCTAACAATATTACACTTATATTGTACATCTGATTTTATGTCTTTTTTGCTTACTATTTTATCATAAATTATTTTCCCATGTCATTAATCATTTTTAATTGCTACAGATTTCCTCAGTGTATGGGCTAGAATTCATTCTCCTGCTGAAACTTCAGTGCAATTTTCCCTTCTCCTCGACTTTTCACCCTATAACTGGCTATTGCAGTAACAGTATTGTGCAAAAATCTGTCAGTGTTTCTATTTCTGTGGAAGAGAGTCTAACAG
Source organism: Macrotus californicus (assembly GCA_007922815.1). Taxonomy (NCBI): domain Eukaryota; kingdom Metazoa; phylum Chordata; class Mammalia; order Chiroptera; family Phyllostomidae; genus Macrotus; species Macrotus californicus. The sequence goes on from VMDR010026055.1 coordinate 2,111, forward strand.
CTATTACTGAATAAGAAATTAATATTAAAAAATCTTGTAATAGAAACTGACAAACTGCCTTCCAGCACAGTTTGGACCCCTCCCAACAAGACACTAAGAATGCTTATTTCACTCAATTCTTATCTGGGCCATACTTTTGCAAAATACATCCAGCAGGAGTTGGGGAAATGTCCCTTCAGAAAAAAAAAGAAATCTTGCATTCCTTCTCAAAGCTTGGGAATCTTTATTGCAACAGTCGACATTTTTAGATTCTGCTTCTAATTATGTTACTTGCTTCTTTGTCTAGATTTTCTATGCAGTTCACGCCTTTCAAGCACGAAGTGACCATGAACTCAGCCTTCAGGAATACCAAAGGGTCCATATCCTGCGGTTCTGTGACCTAAGTGGCAATAAAGAGTGGTGGTTAGCTGAAGCTCAAGGGCAAAAAGGATATGTGCCAGCTAACTACCTTGGGAAGATGACTTATGCTTAAGGAAATAAGCCTTTGGACCCATTTTCTGACAAGTCTTTGATTGACTACCTCGTAAGACTGACATTAAAATGTCGGCCTAGAAATCCAGAAACCTCCAAACCACAGGCACTGGTATTGCATCAGGTTTTAGAGAAGGCTGTGCTTCCTAACAAGATTATTCAAAATGTATTATGAGTATATGTTGAAGGAAACACTAAACAAACTGAGACAGCCCAAGCTCCAACTGTGAAGTGCTTCAAAGGGGAAATATTTTGAAGGAGTGTGTTCTTTACCATCATGAAAAGTTGGGCTTAAGGACAAGGTTTTTTAATTCACTGTATTTTATTTTTCTGTATTGTGTATTTTGCCTCAAAAATGTTTTGTTTTTCATGTCTGTCTGTTGCACAGGCATTCATATATATACGTACACACATATACACCATATTCACTATATGGTTTACACACATTTATGTGTACTATATGGTATAGATTATATGCCATATACGCATGAAACAGGGAGTATACTAAATACAGATAAGGAATTGATAATTAATAGCCAGCTAGAAGTGTGACGTCGAGACTCTTTATGTATGTTTTGAATAAAAAAATGAATAACAAAATAATAAAAACACGTTAACATTTACCAAATGCACATCAAATGCCAGACATTCTTTGATATGCTTCATATGTGGTAACTTATTAGATACAACATTATGAGGAAACTGTGGCCCTAGAGGTGAAGTCAGCCCAAGTCACATTTTTGTAAGTGGTAGGGCTGGGCTTCAGACCAAGGTCTGGTTCTGGGGTCCATGCTCTTAGGCAGTGCACGGTACTATCCTGCTAGGAGGGTATTCATTTGCTGTCACAAAGCACTCAGTGAGGCAAACAATGGGTGATGATGAGGCCCGTTTCTCTCTCAGGTCCATATTTAAATACTGAGAGGTTTTTCACAATCAAGGGCTATAAAAACTTCCATGGTACTTGCCTAGAGGAAGTGAAATATCTAGGTTTATTTATTTTTATTGTTTTGTTTAAACATTTTTGAAAGCATAACTGTTTAAAAACTATCCTACATGATTGCTAATGATATTTTAATGAGGAAATATTTTGGATCACTCCATTATTTGGATGATAAATGGGGAATGTGTGTTCCATGCTCCGAGCCAAGCTGCAAATATTTTTAGTTGACGATTTGTACTTCGACAAGGCAGGCACTGAGGTGGACATTTGCTAGAACATGATGTCCTGGAACGCAGAACTTGAATTTGAGAATTGCTCAGAACTGTCCCCTGAAGTTTCAGGCATATAATGTTGAGACATTTTATTGAACTAAAGATGCTTCTATGAAATGGAAAACATAACATTAAGTTAAATTTGACTTAGTGGTTTCCTTTTAGAACCAAAGTAAGGTGGACTTTCATTGTCCACATAAGTTATGCTAATATGACATCAAATTGGAAGATTAATTAAAATTACTTAAAAGATTTTATTTGTATACTGTGTACTGTTGCATATATCCCTGAGGACTACAAATAACAAAATGAAGATGCTTTTCAGAGGGTTGCTGACTTCAGCATACATGACATGTACCACTACAGACATCCGTAAGACATTTCCATGGCAGGACTTGCTGTATTTTATGATACAGTCGTCCCCTATTATCCACAGGGCATGTCACAAGACCCCAGTGGGTGCCTGAAACCTCAGGTAGTATCCAAACCCTATACATACTGTTTTCTCATATATATATATATATATATATATATATATATATATATATATATATACACATAGCTATAATAAAGTTTAATTTATAAATTAGGCACAGCAAGAGATTAATAACAGTAATAATAAAATGGAATAATTATAACAATTACTGTAAGAAGTTATGTGAATGTGATCTCTCCTTCAAAATATCTTATTGTAATATACTTACCTTTCTTGTGATGATGTGAAATTATACAATGTTTATAATGGGTGTCCAACCTGCGGCCTGCAGGCCTCATGTGGCTCAGGATGGCTGTGAATGTGGCCCAACACAAAATCCTAAATTTACTTAAAACATTATGAGATTTTTTTATGTGACTTCATGTCACAGTGTATTTAATGTGTGGCCCTGGACAATGCTTCTTCTTCCAGTGTGGCCCAGAGACACCGAAAGGCTGGACACCCCTGGTAGGTGGCGAAACAAAGTGAGGTGAATGACATCGTAGGCAGGGTGATGCAGCATTAGGCTACTCTACGCACGGGCTGCTTCAACAGTCAAACTGATACCCTCAAAGGCTGCTGAGTAACACGGAGGTGGAATATGGAGTGCGAATACTCCAGACAAAGGGATGGTTCACGCTCCAGGATGGATGGAGCTGGATGATGTGAGATTTCGCCACACTACTCAAAATGGAGCATGACTTAAAACTTGTGAATTGTTTACGTCTGGAGTTTTCCATTTCATATTTTTGGACTGTGCTTGACAGGGGGCAGTGAAACTGTGCATAAGAGGGAGTACCATATTGTTCCTAAAATTCTTAATCTAAATATGGTTTTATAAGGTTCTACTGGTCAGTCATTTTTGCATAAAATATTTTCTTGTTTTGAGTTGGGTACCAAAAATAGACTCTTCTTCTCTTTTTATATATACAGAAACATTTGTACCCAACAATCAAATATAAGTAAATCCAGTTTTCCTAGAGTAAAGGAAAAGGAAATCCAAACTTGTTACTTGTGGAAACAGTGAATGTGCCTAAGAACCAGGACAGTGGGGAAATGACACACACACACACACACACCACACACACACACACAGGGTGTGGCAAAAGTAGGTTTACAGTTGTGAGGACCTGAAACAGTTTATTCTTGTATTATTATTTATTCATTAGTGTATTATATATCCATATGAACTGTAAATCTACTTTTGCCACACCCTGTATATGGAATTTAAATTGTGACCTTAACATTTCCCACAAGATGAAAAATTATATAAGTAGAGAAGAACATATTTGCTTTTGTGGCGGAAATATTGACTAAATGTATGTGAAAAGCTTGGTCTACTGGTGTGGTCCTAGGATTGATGCTTCCTGCCTGACCTATGAAGAAAGCACATCATTAAAGTCACAGCCGCATCAGCTGCTGAGCAAGAACATGAGAAGCCACTCACTGCAGCCCCCACTCCTGCAAGGAACATGTATTACTGTGAAGTTACGTTGTTGCTATTTTAAAAGCACAACCTACATTCCACGTGGCATTTAGGCTTTACTTATTAATTTATTTTTTACATTATACAATACCATCATTATTTTAATATGTAGTTTAAAATCAAATAATTGTATTGGACGCCAGGCATCATTTGGATTGACCCAAGGGAAATAAAATCCCAAGACAGTTAAGGTGTGTATAAGTTTTCAAAAAGTTTTCAAAAATAAGACTGTCAGTGACATATGATAATGTAATTATTTTCTACATTTTTAAAATTAAATGTTATTGTACAGTAAAGAATTCTCTGAAATAGGTTTTTTGTTTTTTTTTTACCAAGAACAAAATGAAATTTTTTGTGGCTATTTTTCTTTGTAAAACAAGTAAGTGTGTGTGTGTGTATACACACACATATATAATCTAGAATTTATTTTTAAATAGGTGGTTTAAATTAACATTATACATAAAAAGTTTAGAAATTATTTTTAAAAACCCAGTACTACAAAATTTCCACGGGTGCTTCAGTCTTGGAAAGGAGTTGCAAAGCCACTACTTGAACATTCCTTATATTTCAGAAAAATACTCTTGTCTTAGTATTCATTAGTATAAAACAATTCTGAGAAGGCTGACTTTTTCAGAAGAGATATAATGCACATTGTTAATCACATGAATGCAGCACTGCAGAAAATAAGTACTGGCACAGACCACATTTTGCCTCAAATGAAATTTGGACAGTTAGAGGTGGCTGTTAAGTGCCTGTCACTATCTGTGATGAGTAATAGTTCCGATGATTTACAAAAATTAGTTTTCAATACTGAAACATGGAAGTAAACACATTTCACTTTCCCTAAGCTTCCTTTTGCCTATTGTAAAAAGGAAATCTTTATTTTCTAAAATGGCAAAACCCCCACGCCCCTGGTTTAAACCCTGCTTGTCGCTAACTATGACTTATGGGTAGCCAGTGCACCGCTCAGCACCGAATACACCTAGACCTCACAAATTTGAGCTAAATTGGACATGTACGTTTACATTATAGTGGATGAGAAAGTAATTATATTTTATTGACTGGAAGAACACTAGATTTTATACGTTTTAGGGATTTCTTACTATTCATAGAATGCTAGTATTTTTAAAGTCTAATTTTTAAAAATCTCCCTCCTCTGATACATACTAGGTAATATATAAACACTGAGTCATTAAATTTTCTGTGATCTAAAGAATTATTCCAGTATAACTTACCTTCACTCCAAGTTACTAGAATTCAAGCTGAGTCGCTGAGGTCAGATACAGCTTTCACGATATTACACTCTACACAGAGGCAAGATTCGCTTTAGATTTTCAGGAAAACGAGTCACACTTTGGCATGTAGTGCTAGCATATAGCATATAGAGCTGTTCTTGTTTAAAAAAAATCTAGAGGATGTATTCTTAATAAATTAAATAAACGTTTCTTACTTAAAAATCACTATGGTATGTTAACGCATTTATGGTTTACTTGCTTATATAATTTTTATAATTATTGCAATAAAAATTTCTGTAAAATGGAGTATTTCCTATAACCTGTGGTCAATTTATGATATCCGTTACTAATAGTACTATCATACCCTCATTAGGAGTCAGAATCACCTAACTTTTGAATGTCAGATGTCTTCAATTTTATCTCATTAATTATCTATGTTTTACGAAGGAGAAAACAAAGGATCACACAGCTCATACATGGAGGGACAGGAATTCAAAACCAGGTCTTCTGACTTTAGGCCAATATTCTTCCAATGTTTTCCTTTTTTCCTCCTTTTTTTAAAGTCACTAAAATCTATGATTAAATAATCTTGCAGTAAGCATAATGTGCAAAACAGAAAAGTGATACTCCTAAAATGGGATTTGAACTCACAATCCTAAAAGCTTACTTTCTGGCTCACCTAATCATCTGTCTCTTCATTCATTGGGCCAGTACACGTTCACTGAGAGCTGCAGTGGGAACACCAGGTGGGCAAGGCGAACACAGCCCCTGCCCTTGTACCACTTAAGTTCTAGTGGGAAACACAAAGTACACATAAGCAAATAAATTAAATGATAAATATGATTAACGTAAAGCTGGCTACCTCATCACATGCTCAGATAAAAAGCCCGGTAGCTCACTTAATGACATGGAAAAACCAAGGTCTAACAGCTACTCGAAGACAAACTCCAACACCAGATATACATGCGTAAAAACACCAATCTGGACTTTACATTATTCGATGGATGAATACTCACACAAATGTAGAAACTCTAAATATGAATATGTGTACTCAAAGAGAACGATACTCAGCAAAAGATAAATGACTTCTTCCTGAACAAGTCCTCTAGTCTTCTCTGAAGCACTGTAGAAATTAGAATGGTGGCTTCTCCAGTCTATCCAGCACACACGGGATGAGATTTTCCATTTCAAGTGCCAATGCACAGACTGTGCGTACCGCTCTAAGGGTTCATAGGTACTGGGGTTACGGCAGCTGTTACGGTTGTTGAGCTGAGCTTGCCAGGTCATCTTGTCCAGTTTAGTCCAAACTGCCCCTGAACTATACACAAATAATTATATAAAATCTTTTGACCCTAAAGGGAATTCGAGACTGATGCCAAACTGATGTTTAATCAACAGCAATCTGTCAAAAGAAAAACATCTACAGGCAGACTTTAAACATGTAAATAGATCATTACTGCACTTTGTAAGCACCTCAATCTTGATTTCTAATTTACCATGAATAGTTTAGTCCCATAATTTCATAGGTAGGTTTAAAGTAATCTTATAAAAAGGCCAAGCTTAATTTAAAAAAACTTTATCTTCACATACATCATTATCAATATATTTTAGAATAATGATGTAAAAATGTAGGGAATAGGGGAAAGGGGTTTAGAGGCTGTAGAGTGAAGATTTAGTGGTACATATAAAAAGAGGGAAATCTTTTCCTTTGCGACAGCATGGATGGACCTGGAGATCACCACGCGGAGTGAAACAAGCCAGTCAGAGAAAGACAAGTACAAATACAATCTCACTTACACGCGGATGAACAAAATAAACTGACAAAACAGAAACAGAGGCATGGTTACACAGAACAGACTGACGGATGTCAGAGGAGAGGGTGTTTGGGAGACTGGCTGAAAGGTGAAGGGATTAAGCAAAAAAAACCCTATATATCACATAGACCCAGACAACAGTGCAGTGACAGCCAGAGGGAAAGGTAGGTGGGGGAATGGGACCAAGAGACTGTACTTAGGTGACGGGTGATATGCAGTGTGCGGAGAGTGTTTTACTGAGTTGTGTGCTTAAAGCCCGCACCCCCATAAACTCAGCAAATAAATAAATGAATAGTAAAGATTAAAAAAATTTAGTGGCACACATCAAAGTTTGAAGGGATGTGGGAAGTTTTTGGATTTCCGGTTCACAGTCCAGTGAATACAGGAATTTGTTGGACTTCTGTTTTAGATGAAATGAGATGTTCAGGAGGTACAAGGCAGCTGGTGCATTTTACTGTAACACAGGGTTGCTGTGATCCAGAAAGCCTCATGTCTTTTTTCAGAATCTATACATAAAACGGCAGTCTAATTTGTTAGCTTGCAAATAAGGCAAGCTAACAATGTACATATGTATACTTCAAAACAACATCAATAATTTTATATAGGAGCTACTTTCATATAAATTCAGATAAAATGCTGTAACATTTAGGGGCAGCAAGAATAAAACAGCCTTCCTTTTCATGGTATAGGAAGAATCTATCAGCATATAAACAAGTAGACGTTTTCCATCTACAGACTCTTGAATGGGTATTTTTCTCAGGAATTTTCAGAAATGTTTGTAACCAGGGTAGATCAGAACTCAAAGTTTATTACATGTGCCGGTGCACTGTGTTGACGCTACATTGGCCATGGAAGGAGATGTGGGCATGTGAGAAAAGCAGTGTGTTAAAAGGACATGGTAGCCCTGCCTAGTGTGGCTCAGTTGGCTGGGTGCTGTCCTGCAAAATGAAAGGTGGCTGGTTTGATTCCCGGTCAGGGTGCGTGCCTGGGTTGTGATTCCGGTCCCATAGGGGCACGCACGAGAGGCAACGGATTGATGTTTCTCTCTCAGGCTGCTATTTCTCCCCCCTCATTGTCCCTCCCTTCCCCTCTCTCTAAAAATAAAACAATAAAATCTTAAAAATAAAAAGGCATGGTAGATCACAATCTATTGAGATAATTCATATGAGGTGATAAAAAGGTAAAGATATAATACAGAGTAACAAGAATCAGTTATGAAAAATTCATTTTGAAAAAAGAGATGATGCACTGTGGGGGGAATCAATTGAAATGGGGCTGGCAACTGACACTGATTATGAGGAATCCTGGGGGGGGTGGGGGGCAGGAAACTTCACCGAGGATCGTCCCTGCCACTTTGTAAGGCACCTTCCTCAGCAGAATCAGTTCTCAGGGCTTTGTCAGAGGATGCACAGACTACTGCTTTTTATGGTTTCAATTCACTTGTGCTGCCAGTCTTCTGGGATTCTGGAAGTTCTCATCAAGGATTGGCCATTATAATTACTGTTTTCCAATACTATGGAAACTGTTAAAACAAAACTGTTGAACAGATTTCAAATAAAGATGCCCAACTGTAATAAATATAAGAGACATTTCATTATGAAGATTTTTATTAAATTACAGTGTATCACAATTTATGTCCTGCAATAAGATTCTAATCTTCAGGGTGATGTGACACCAAAACCTACTCAACCACATTACTTCTTGAGTTTCTTTTGGGCAGCTTTCTTCTTGACCATCTGCAGTCGCTTCATGGCATTGAGCTGTGATTCCTGTGAAGTCGGACCTTTAAGGGATGCCGAGGAAGAGCTGCTTGACTCTGAGGTGCTTTTGCCGGTGGTGCTTCCACTAGGCCCTGACGTCCCGCTGTTCCCATTTCCACTCAGTTGGCTGCTGCTTCCTGGAACTAAACTACTTGGACTAGGAAGACCTACCTTGCTGACATTGTCACAACTGACTGAGCGACTAAGGCCGGTTTTGCCCAAAGTCAGAGGTGGAGGTGGTTTCAGCGGCACAGTGGGTGAGGTGTTGTTACCGGAACCTAATTTGGAACCTATTCCACCTTTGGATGATGTTGCCAGGCCAGTCAAACCCACAGGCTTCTGGTTAGCTGATGAGGTAGCAGGTTTCCCACTGTTGTTTTGGGTCGTTGAACTCAATTTTGCTGTTGATGGACCAGCAGAAGTAGTTTTGGCGGCAAAAGCTGCCCAAGCAGTCAGTCCACTAGTTACTGAAGAGGACACACTGGTACTAGAAGAATTTCCTGAAATAACTGGGGATGGCTAAGAAATTAAAAAGAAGATACATATTACATTAAAGCCAAATATAATTAACACCTAAAACAATATTTTGAAATATGTAACAAATTCAACTGCTGGACTTTTTATATAAAAGTAATGACTTGGGAAATTTCAATCACACCATCCAAATTAAGTTCCTATAAAACTGATCTGAAAAAAAACACCCCAAAACTTATTCATAGCTAATGGGATCTATCATTTCCAAAGCAGAAATTTGGGAATGCCATATTCTTGTTCCACTGATATATTTCCTTGAGAATTGCTTTTAGATTCAGTTTTAAGCCATATGAAAAAATCAAATTTAATGCTTTAACTTGTTTCTGCCCAAAAAGGTATTATCTAGCTCAGTAAAAACATCTAATTCTTTAGACTTTGTTCCAAATGACTTATGGATAATTTCAAAAACAGAATTCACTCTTGAAATAGTTACTGTAAAGTACATACAGATGTACAGTGTTAACTACTTGGAATTGTACAACTTTGGTGATACATTAAAAAGGTCTCATGACTTTATTTTCACTATTTGTTCATGTTTCCGCTGAAACTATCACATAAGGTATCCCTGCTTCTGTATAAAGGACTTTTATCAACAGCTTTACAAGCTGTACAATGACATTTTGGGAAGGTCTGCCTCACTCCTAGATGTGTTTCATAAAGGTTAACACTTCAATTTCTCTAATTAACTTCCTTGGCCAGTCAAAAGCTAACAGAGATGACAATGTCACTAAGTAACATGGCTCTTACACAAGCATAAAGACTTTCCACCTTCACATTTGGGCTGTTTAAATTAGTCATGACCTGAGCTCACTGGCACTCTTTCTACCTTCATATTCTTAAGAAGATTCACCTTTAAAAGTGTTAAATTTACACATAGGTAAAAATAAAGCATTACAAATAGTATCTTACCTTAAAATATGGTAGTTATAATGTCTAAAGTATATCCAGTTTCCATAAACTAGCCTTCAATACTGTCTGCATGTAAACATTTTTAACCAATGTAAAAAGTAATCAAAATAGAGTTTTTGATTACTTTGAGATTTTTACTTTTTAAGAGGAGGAATCTAGATTTTTGTTCACATGTTCTGAAAGTGATAGGGTTTTTCACAAGAACATCATAAATAACTATCTATAATTTTTTCCAGAGAAGATAAACTACATAAGTTGTAAGTTCCTACAGAAATGAATACAGGTAACGAGAAAACGTCAAGGAAGCAGAAGGACACAATGTTCAGTCTGAAAGATCTAATTTTTTTCTTTTCTTTTGTTAAACATAAAGCCGCCTGCCATATGGCTAAATCATCTTTCAACAGACTTCACAAAAGAAAACCCGTCTGAAGTAATTAGAAAGACCAACACTTAGGAAGTACAAGTAAGAAAGCAGGTTCTGTGTGTACGGCATTTTACTTAATGGCTTGCTGTTAAAGACAAGTGGCAGATGGCTTACAATACTTTGAGGACACGTAAAATAACACAAACAATGGATACCAAGTAATTCCTTACTACTTCAGTGTATAAATTTCGCAACTTTTTTAACTATAAATATTTCCATTATCCTAGTTAGAATGCCATTTGCTCTTTATATGAGAACAATTTTTTAAGAGTAAAAATGCATCCACTTTTATCATAAACACGCCAAATCCTCATAAGCAGAGCAAACATGACAGCCGAGGCCTTGATTGATCTGCCATAAAATGATGTCATATCGGACTGCCTAAAATACGCTTCAGTGGTAACAGGTTTGTATAATAATCCGCCTAAAAGTGCCTTAGCTATATAGTACAGCAACTCTATTTTCAATAAATTATTCTTCTCTTCCAATTCACCAAGTGTCTATGTTACAAATTAATAATAAATATCACTTGGATATCAACTCTTCCTAGTAAATTAAATCTTAAAAATGATCTACAAATAAAATAATTAGTATCTTTCTCACAGTACTTTACATTTACATTCTTTATCATCGCCCCAAGGTTCTTGATCTTTGTTATTTATAGTCACTGAGAACTATATAGTCCACTTTAGAATTTTCTGGGGTCAACCTTTGAAAATTTGGGGCTAATGTTTTTTTCTTTCATCTTTGGTGCTCTGTTTAAAATTAGAATGTGTAACTCAGGAAAAACATTCGTTTTGTTATAAAGTTAGACTACAAAAATATTTTCTTCCAGGACAAAAATACCAAGATATTAAAAATAAGGTAGTGTGAATTCAAGGACGCAAACCTGTGAATGAGAAAAGTGCTACTCTCACTAAATAATCTGGCCCCTAAGTATAGAGGAGGGGCCAGAAAGCTCACGATAATCAAAGAAAAAAAAAAAGACAAAACAAGAAAACTTCTTCAACAGCCAATAGGCAGGGAGAAAAAAGCCACGGGGCCAATCAACACAAGTAATATGAGGAGCAAAATTGTTGCCACTGAAGGCAGAGGTATTTAGAAATTCAATAAAATTCCTGACGGAGATGAGTGTCTGACTACATAGAAACGGTAAAGAATGCCAACTTGCAATGCTCACGGGAAGTTCCTGATTGTGATGAAAGGAGAGAGAGCACAGAGATTAAATAATTATATAAATGTTCCTTTTCTACCTGACGTTAATGGTAATGCAATCTTATTTTCCAACATATGGCCAATTAGTATATAAAGTTCCTCATTAATTTTTTTTCCAAGTTACTACTGTTTGGTCAACTAAATTAAAATAAAAATGAAATCTTAGATAACCTTAAATAAAAATAAATGTACTATACCTTGACTTCTGTTCTCTTAAATGCTAGAAAAGTTGTCTCTTGTTTGAGTTTAGTTTCTGGTTTCTTAACCAATGGATCTTTGACAGCAGGAGCTACAGAAACAACCGTGGGGGCTGGTTTCTGTGGTGGTTTCTGAGTTTTTTGAGCCTGTAAAAATCAGTAAAAATTAAATTAGCTACAAAATCTTATTTGAATGAACAGAAAAAGACAATAAAAAATCTATCACAGTACTCCTCATTTAGTTGAAATATAGTTGAACTTTTAAAAAATATTGTGATCACACTAAAAGTATAGACTTAGATGAATTATCTTTATCACCATATTAATGTTTTTATACATTTTATTAGTTTCTGGACAGTA
>VMDR010026056.1:0-14204 GCA_007922815.1 Macrotus californicus
AATTTCGCTGTATTTGCTGAGACTGATGAGAAAATCACCTATGCCTCCTCCAGACCGTAGTATTTAAAATAATGTATCTATGGCTAGAGCAATATAAACCCTTCCTTAATAAGATCTTGCTTTTGTGCAGGTGTCTTTTAGAATAGAAAGCAAATGAAGAGAAACCAGGCATACATTAACATGCAAAAAAGACCTATTTATAAACAGGCACCAGTCAGTACCCAAGACAGGTAGGCTTTCTTTATAGCAAAGCATTAATATTAATAGAACCTTGAGAATCATAACAAATGCTGATAAATTTAGATTTTGAGAGTAGGTAGAAACTAAATTCTCCATGACAAATTCAATGTGTCTTCCCACAATCTTTACAGTTCATTGTACACTAATCAATTAGAAAAACCATGTGGTGATTTAGTCTGGACAAGTTACAAGTCAGAACTAAACTTAAATTGACTTTGAAGCCTACCCAGTTATTTTCAGTGGATAAACACTGTCTTTGAATCTTTCCACAGAATAGCAGATTGCTATGCATTTTAGGTTGCCAATTTAAAATAATAACAGTCATAATACTGCCGTCGGTGCACTTCCATGATTCCTCAAATAGACCCGAATTCCCATGAATGTCGTTTTAGTAAATCTTCACGTTGGTTGTGTAACAAAATATATATACGAAGATCACTATAGCCAAACAGATAACCTAGCCTCACTGCTCCAAATTTAATTAGAAATAAGGGAAGATTCTTAAGAGCAGGAATAAATAAAATCTTAGTCCAATTCAGATAAGCAATTTGCAAGACATAGTGGTGTTTGAAGAGTGAGACCACAATGGTCATAGATTTGCTCGCCTAGGCGTGGGAGAGACTGCCAGATCTAAGATGTTTTATGGTATATCAAAGTAAGGAAATATGTTTGAAATATTTAATAAAATTTGTAAATGTTACATATTTAAAAGTTGCCCCTATAAAGTAACTAGTTCTACACTCACCACAATGTTTATTATTACTTAAGTACACTGTACATAATGCTATATGGAGTAAATGCAATGGAAGAGAAGCAAACTTTCCTATAAATTAATACAGGAATAGACAACTGTGTTTACTCAAAATGTGTGCCTTTTAGTACTTTGTATTATTAAAATTCACATTCATTAAGTGAAAATTTCACCATTTTTCAGTGGAATGACTATCCTGGCTTCCCCTTACCATATTCTATTACCTTCTTATAGCACCTGTATATAAATATTGTATTTTAACATTTACACGGTTTAGTTCATGTTATTTCTGGTCCAGTTCACATATTCTGAACTTAACAACCACAAACAATGTGTCACAATTACCACCTTACTCTCTGTTTTACCCTCCTAGTACCTGTATGTAGTAAGAATTCAGGAGTTGAACTAAATGTTAAAATTAACTGACAGCAAAATATCCCTCAGATAATAAGCCCTAAAAGAAGCCATTACAAAATTATCTCACACTCTCTTCCCTACAAATTTTGCTGTAAACATTATGAAAGAGGACACTGTACACAAAATGTAACCTAAATAATGAGGAGGGGGGGTTTGGCAAAAACACTACCAACAAAACTTTTCATGACATCTGAGTTCTAATTCTATGGTGTACCTTGAAGCATAATAGAAAAAATAAGATTTAAAACAACTATGAAGGAAGAAAAACTACTACTTTTGTTTTACAGCTAGGAAGACATTTTCATTTAAAAGGTCAAATTGTTCCTTGTCAGTCCTTAAGTTAAAACCTTCCATTAATATCTTGGAAACTAAGGAAACCAAAACAGTAATAGTTCTGCCTTTCACATGTGAATATGATTGATCAGTAAAATGTTGGCCTTTTTTCCCCTTTCCCCTGCACTGGTGATGAATTGAAGCTTTCTTTCCTGTGATTAGTGGCATGCATTTCTAAAATGACCTGTCTGAGTTTAGGGCTATAATCTGTGTCATGGCAAAAACGAAGGCCAATAAGAATGGCAGGTCACAAACAGTTTTCTTGCTCTGTAATCTAACTGGCTTAGGCACCTAGGCATACACTAAGAGGTCCTACATTGACCATTTGGAGAGAGAGACGAGATGAAGTAAAAGAGACAGATAGATAAAGATGTATTTTGAGATTTGTACATACTGCTGGTATTCAAAAATTCTACCCACAAACGACAATAATACTGATGTAATATATTTATTAGAAATGTGGTCTGAATCTACCTTTAAAGTTATTGCTAAACATTTATATGTATTAGTCCTAAACCTTATAAGAGCCCACACTGTATTACTTTTCAGATGGAGAGGCTGAGGCTCCAGTGTTTTGCATGAGTGTCTCTAGCTAGTAAGAGGCAACACTAAGAGTAAAACCCAAGTTCATCTGGTTGTAAGGCTAATATTCTCTCTACTACGCCAACCCTCCTAGATGGAAAGAGAAATAAACCTCTTGGTGAAAGTGGCAAGAGAGTGAATCCCACAGGTAGGGATCTGAATTCCTTTGTTTTCTCCTGCACATGGAGCACTGCTTATTTGAAGATGGAATAATCAAAAACTAACTTTAATTTAAAATTTAAAATAGAACATTATGTAAAATTGAAAGGTGCTAAAAGCTTGGAATACTTCAGTATTCTAAAAGGGACCTTGATATTCTGCTGTGCTCTTCACAATTTAGAATTTTAGAGCTAGAAGGACCATGAGAGACTTTCCAGTCCAGCTTCTTTCTTTGGTAGATGTGATGTGGATTGTGAGGTCTACAGGGATTATAACCACAATTTACAAGGACTAAAGTTGAATTCTTATCCACAGTTCAGTGGTTTGTTTTGGTACAACATGTTATATTTTATATAGTATTATGTCCTTGATTAGGTTATGAAATATATTAAAATTCAGTTATGTAAATATAGATATGTGTTTTTACGTATGTGTATATGTTATATACCTACATAGATGGCCACTCCTTTTGAATGCTCTTAGAATACTAGAATGTTTGGATGCTCTTAGAATCCATTAAATGGGTGTGTAACAAATGTCTTATGTTAACAGTCTAATAGAAAGATAGTGATACACTCAACATAAAATGAAATTCTTATATACCTTCAATTAATAACATAGCAAAGTCAAGGCAACCTTAAGACTTTCAACGATGTTAAAAATTAGACAAAATAATTGAGAACAAGGATTAAATAAAGAAATTGACCAAGCACTCACCTCTCCTACACTCTTCATAGAGCTACCAATCCGGCTAGATGTTCCATGAAAACGATCAAGATCCCAGCGAGGAATCTTAGTAACCATGTAATCCAGGCTAGGTTCAAAGCAGGCTGAAGTCTTCCCCGATACAACGTTCTTGATTTCTGGAAGTGGGATTCCTAGGGCAATCTTTGCAGCAATGAATGCCAATGGGTAGCTATGGAGGAAGAGACAAATTTATTTTCACCTTTCCACAATAGTATTAAAAGCAGCCAAAAACATAAATTTGTCTTTCTTAGAAATTCTACTATTATTCCACATCAGGATAGAAAACACACATAATTCTCCATTGCGGATGGAAATATTCAATGGCCACATCTAAAATAATGTGAATCATGATCAAGTACAGAGGCGCAGATCCAAAAGAATTTATTCTCTGTGTCTGACACACAGAGCTACAACTCCCAACTTTCACCTCTTCCATCCAAAATCAGTAGCCTCTTTGATAAATAAAGTGCTCAGTTGTGAAAAACCTCCAAAATATATGCATGTCTGCCCCTGAGAAGACAGTGGAGTTAGCTGAGACTATGGGGTATGTAAGAGTCAGAAAATGTAAGCATTGCAAGTTTGGGTCCTTGCTCTATCTCCAAATTATCTTTGAACTTTGGGTTTCCTATAAACCTATCACTCTGGAAACTGGACTATCCTCCTCTGGAATGTCAGTTTTGGTAATAGTGTTTGAGAAAATAATTCATAGAACTATAGGATTACATATGAGTTCTTTAATATAACTCCCCCATCTAACAGGTGAGGAGACTGGCAGAGACACTAAGTGATACACCCAAAGTCTCACAGTGAGTAGAAGAACCAGGAGAATTTGGGTTTCCTGGCTCTCACCTAGGGCAACATGCTTTCTACCAGTCCCTACAACACTGTGTAGTTACATAAAAAATCTTTAGAGGTAAATGTTTTATTCATTTAAATGCCATAAAATTTAAATGCCAGATGTTAAAAAGATTAATAGACAAAAAGGTATTGATTAATTTTCCCTCCAGCTATGTTTGCCAACAGTTGTTAAATGAACAGCAAATTTATTTATTTGGTGGCAGCATTTACCTATAGAAAAACCCTGTATTGTTTGATCTTGTGGAGTTTGCTAAACTAAAATAATGTATATGGTGCTTGAGTCAAATGAACAATGTTATTTGCCTACTATTTGCTACACCTGAAGAAGCCAATTGAGAACTAAAATTAAGGATTAATTTGTGCTTTTTTGTACATCTGCAAAGTGTAATTAAGAAGCAGATTTTTCTTAGCCTGTGTTGACCACCCAGATTTTGATTAGTTTATGATTAGCCAGCCAACAAAGCCAGCTAGCAATACTATTTGCCTCAATCTGGCAGCAAGCTCATTAATAACTACGTCCTTAGGGGGCTAAATGAGCTGGAGCCAGCATACAGAAATGGAGACTATAGTTTGTAAATGTAGCACAGTCTTCACTAGCTGTCAATTTTCCAGTTCTCTCTGTGAAGAATCCACAAATCCATGGTCAAGCATTCCAGGCTTACCCAGTGGCCTTTGACGCTAGGGCAGAGCTTCGGGACAGTCTGGCATTCACTTCAATGATGCAGTATTCCATTGAGGTGGGATGAAGGGCAAACTGAATGTTGCATTCGCCCACAATGCCCAAGTGGCGAACGACATTGATTGAAGTACGTCTCAACATCTGAAACTCCGCATTGGAGAGTGTCTGGGCAGGAGCCACAACAACTGAATCACCTGCACATCCAAGCAGCACTCATTAATTTATTTGCATGATACAAGACACAGAACAGTCCAAGGGGTTGGTGGGAAAAGAATTATCTTATGGTAATACATATAAGGTGCATCGGGTATTATTTCCTCTGATTCTTGTTTTACCTGCTTTCTTCCAACACATTTACAGATACCCTTCTACCCTTTCCCAAGCTCATCAAGCTGTCAAAGCTTCAGTCATTTTACAGATCAGTGTTAACTTCAGTTTCTCTTCTCATCATCTCATGTCATCTCTCTCTCAGGTTCTTCCTTCCACAGAGTATCATCTCCTCTTCAGCCCATACTGACTGAGATGAGATCATCTGTTCCTGCATCTCATCCCTTCCCATTTTCTCACCCCTCTTCATTGTCACTTGTATCTTTAATCTCTTAGTCCTTAGTCACCTTCTGCCTACAAACAGGCTCAGATCTCTACAAGCTCAAGAAGCCCCTCCCCCAGCAATGCTAGATAAGCACAAGAACATCTGTCATTCTTTACGCGACAAACTTCTTGAAAGTTCACCAATTCTGCTTAGTATTAATTGCCACAAAACTCCATTCAATGTGGCTCACATAACCAATTTTGTATCAAAACTGTCCTCTGGAACATCCAAAAGCCATATCAAAACCTCATTCTTGACCTTTCATGACAGTTAATAGAGCCAAAACCAAAGCTCAGTGATGAAGTCTTTTGTTATATTGGTTTACTTGGTCCTGTTCTCCCCTGCTTTTCTTCCCATCACTCCCTTCTTTTTATTCAGCACTAATTCTTCCTCTTTCTCCTGCTCTGTAAAATCTAAATGTTTCCCAAGGTTAAGTCCTTGACCCTATTCTCTTTCTTTCTATGCCTCTGCCCTTGAATACTTAGTAAATGCTTCCAACTTCCATTACCTTTATACCAATGACTTTCAATGACATTGTAACAACTTCTTCATTTTTATCCTGCTGTTGAATTCTAATTCCATATTCTTAACCCTTTTCTTGAGAGTTTCACCTGTATCTCAGATTTAGCATGTCTAAATTGGAAGTCATCATCTGTGCTCTCCAGTCTGACTACTTTCCCTTCCTCAGGAACCTGTTTCCATTGCTCGTGGCTATTTTCTCATTCGCTTGGTGACCAACACCCCAGTCTGTTTTGAGCCTGCTTAACCTCATCCCTTACCTCTCAACACCACATCTTAAAAATTTCATCTTCACTATATTGCTTATATTATTAGATCCCTTCCTCAAGTGAAACCAGAATCATAATTCTTGCCCTACTCCATAGGATTTTTGTGAAGATGAGATTAAATGTAAGAGTCTTTTTAATACGGTGAATGCTATATATATATATATATATATATATATATATATATATATATATATATATATATAAGTTTATCACTAAGACCTGTTAAAAATTAATTAATTAATTAAAGTCTAGCACTAGGCTGTAAGATAAGAATGGTAATAGCCATGGGCCAACAGAGACATAGGCTGAAGGCATTACTATGATTCTTAAAGATTCTTTGCCTACCTGTATGAACGCCCATGGCATCAACATTTTCCATGTTACAGACAGTGACACAATTGTCATCAGAATCTCGGACCACTTCATATTCTATTTCTTTCCAACCTGTTACTGACCTCTCCACCAGGATCTGATTGGTCATAGCAAAGGCCTGAAAATCAGTAACAGAAGATATCAAAGAGTTAGAAAAAGCGCTGCTTTTAAACATGAATATTTAGCAAAATGCCCCGGCCTGAATCCTGGTCATCACTGAAGTCTCAAGCCCCATCTCCCTCCCCCTCTGCTCCCCAGAAGGCACACTGTGTCAGGACATCAGTGAGGTGCTAGGAATTCATCCTGCAGTGAATGTGCCTGATTTACATTATTGAGGCTTGTCATTCAAAGTGCTGATATGACATTAAATCAAACTAATTTAGGGAAAGAGAAAATAATTGAGCAATCAGGCAGCGGGAAATGAAATTATTTCAGCAGCGAGGCTTCTGTGAGACCAGAAAATGCAAGAAGTGTGAATAAATATAGAAAAATAAGTCTACAGACTCTGGCTTTCTCTAAAATAGCTGAGGGTGCTTTGCACAGTGACACGCACCGTGGAAGTCAGCTGATGTTGATGAGGATAAGAGAGGGGATGATGATGGCTGTGAACAGTTGGCCAAGATGGCACATGAAACTTGGGAATTAGAAGAATCACATGCGCCTATTATTACAGTTAATCACTGTCTAAGTGCTTAAGTACTATGAGTCATATATCACACATGCCTGATTAAACAGATATGAATTAGTGTAATCATCACTTCATATTTATGGAGTACCCACCAGTAGGTAGAACTGAGCTCAAAATATGAAAGTGGCAGTCTCTGTCCTTAGGACATTTAGTGCCTGAAAATGCAAGACAGAAATGCCCTTTGTCTCTTAATAGAGTTCATTTGTGATGGCAGTGAAAAGAAGAAAAAGCAACGGGGGAAAGTAAATGTTTTCAAGTTACTAACAGGCAGCAAAATGAAATAACTCAATGTAAGTTTTTCTGTAATGTGTCTCAACACTATTTTGTTAACCTCGGTCAACACCACAGGCTCCAATATGTGCAACTGCAAATGGAAACCATTAGTCCCCGCAGCTGCCTGTGAAGAGGTTTCCAAAGTGGTCAGGGAGCTCCGCAGCCATGTTAACAATGTAATAATTGCTCATTTTTTGTTAGAATCGCTTGCGAAAAGAGGAAATCTGGGAAACAAAGGGTATACATTTGGGAAAGCTTTTTGCATTCTAATGGAATAGGCTGAATATTTGGGCACAGGACAACCGACATCATCTTCACCTATTGCCTTAACTTCTTTTCTTTGTCCTTTCCAATCTCAGATTTCATACAAGACATTGACTTAGATGAGTTAATGAATTTTATTATGGTGCTAAATATAACCTCAAGAGAATAGGGGTGATTTAGGATACAATGATACGAGTAATTATTATCAAGAGAAAAGCTAGGTTTTCAACAAAGAAAACCATTCAATGGCCTATTGATTATTTTAGAGGAATATAAATAATTAAAAATTATCCCATTCCAAAATTGTCTTCATTAGAAATATTTTTAGACAATTCAGTATTCAGGATGTTTTTATACTATAAAAAGTATACATTTTTATAGAGAACAAATACAGATTGTCACTACTGATATTAATAAAGTTGATAATATTAAAAACATTGGGAGCCCTGGCTGGTGTGGCTCAGTGGATTGAGTGCCAGCCTGTGAACAAAAGGGTTGCTGATCAGATTCCTAGTCTACGGCTCATGCCTGGGTTGCAGGCCAGGTCCCCAGTGCGGAGCACATGAGAGGCAAATGCACATTGATGTTTCTCTCCCTCTCTTTCTCCCTCCCTTCCCTTCTCTAAAAATAAAAATAAAATCTTTAAAAAATTATTTAAAAACATTGGAAATATCTAATAAGCTAGAGAAAAAAATCTTGAACCTCCATAAACATGTTTTTTTCTTTAAATACATAATTCAGAAGTCCAAAGGGGAAACAAGAAACATTTATATTAGAGATGTTTCCCTTCTTTTGGTTCATTTTGGCAACTTTAGAAAGTCTAAATCCAAGTTGTTGACATGTAAGTTTGTCATTATAATTATTTGAGTATATTTAATTTTATTTATTTTTTTCTCAAAATCCTTCATCAACAATTGAAGGGCCTTATTTTGTTTCACTCCAAAAGTTAGTAATGATAAAGCTGTCAGCTGTTCTTGGGCTCTTTACTCAGCACTCCCCAAAATCACTCCCCCAAAGATGCTCTTGCACACCTGCCATCCAGGTTACGTGGGCCTCTGGGCTGCACGTGCATACATTCATTCAACAGGCCCCGGGATGGCCAGGCACTGCTCTGTTCTGTGAAACAGAGTGTGGGCAAAACTCTCTGTTTTCCTAAGGCATGTTTTCTGTGTTCATCTCTAATTTATTTTTGGGGCCATATCTGAATTTTCTCCAGATTTCCCCTTTAATACTTGAAAAGACAAGTGTTCAGTAATATGTTAAAGTAATTTTGATAGAAATAAATTACACTCAAATCTCACTTTTGCTTATATGTGTATGTTAGTTGGCAGAGAGCTCACTCACTTGTGTTATTAAGAGGTGTTTATACTGTGTATTTATTACATACCCGAGTTTCAGGTAAAATTAAATTACTCAGTGTGTTTTGTTTCACTTACTTGATGTCATTCATGTCATATTATTTCAAAGAACAATGAAAAAAGGAAACATTGTATTCTAGTTTTTTTAACCTCTAAAATAAATTTTAGCATTATGAATGTTTTGGAGCAGATTTTGAAGCAGAGGAAGATGGAATTGGATTGACTTCGTTGTCCTGAAATCCATAGACAGGACAATAGACGGGACAATAAAGATTGACCCAGAGGCAGAGTCACTACCAGTTTCCCTAGGACTATCTGGCTTAACTGTAGTGTTCCAACGTAAATAATTGCATCTTATTTCTGTTTCAAAGGTGTCATCGTTTGGACAACACTTTCAGAGAACATACAGTGATTTACTAGAGAAAAGGTTGTTGTGTCTTCAGAACTTTCTCTAATTAAAAAGGTGTTACAACTCAGTTTCTTGGTTGTTAAGAATTTGGTCTATGAACATACATACCTTAGTGCTGAGGTCCATTAAGGTTTCCTTATTGGGACAGATGCCTGAGCCGAGCCCCCCCAAGGCATAGGCAGACCGGATCATCACTGGGTAGCCAATGGTGTCTGCTGCCTTCAGTGCATCCTCAATCTGTCAACAAGAACAAGGACTCAAAGTTTAAAGCTGACCACACAAGCAGAAAAGACCATAACATGAGAATCTGGCAACGGAGGTAGATCAGTTTATTTGAGGAGAATGATTACGGAAATGTTCTATCATTCTCTCATCTCCTTCTGAAAAGCAAGCACTGTTTCACAAGTTTTAAGTAAAATTCTGGGACTATTTTAACATACAGTGAAAGCTTTTTTTTTTTAATCCCTTTGCAGTAATCTTTATTTTTGCCTACAAAAAAATAACGCAATGGCCAAAAACTAAAGTAACCATCAATAATTTGAGAATGGAAGCCATATTAAATTAATTCAGTTTTAGTCTTTATCTCTTAATAAAAAAAGTTTTCTACTGCTGAAACTAACTTGGTATTACTGTAATAAATCATTAGGGATATTATATAGATCTTTCATTTTTCAAACTCATTCAGAGAGTAGTCCCAGAAGCTTGGAATCTTTTTTTAATTTTTTTTTTTTTACCTTACAAAATACAACACACGGTGGCTATATTTTTCTGTCATGGAATATTTTTACACCACCAATGGGAATGTAATTACACCTTTCCCATATGCCTGTTTCTCATCCTGAGGAAGCAAGGACATAATTAAATCTGGCAATGGAAGAATAAATGGATGGCAGGAGCTTTCCAAATGTTCCACAGAGCTAACCTGGGATTATTCCTGACTGATAGCTTTGAACACAGTATGAACTTGGCAGCATTCTTTTGTGAAACATACATCGTCCATTTTCACTTTGCCCAGCTGCACTTGCCTTATCACTAAGGATTTGCCTATTTCTTCAGTGGGGAAATTGCACCAAAAACTATCTGCAGCACCCCCGCCCCACTGACTCTATGCCAAAACCAGGAATAAAGTCAGGGGCGAAGGCAGATGTACAGAAAGCTGACTTTTTTCTCAGTGCCCATCAACAGACACAGGATGGGATGGAAAATGGTTACCAGAAATGCACAATAATCTGCCCTCTTTCAACCTGTAAGCCACAGATTTCTCAGTCATAAGTCTTACTGATTAGATCCAATGGCCTTTTATCTTGATAATCTCATTTTAAGATGTTTATTCCACTTTAATAAGAAAATTTAAATCCAGTGACTTCCCATTTGCAGGTCATTTGTACATCCAAGATGTGTGACAGATCGTGGGAAGAAGATACAAAGTACTTTGGCATTGCAAGTTAGTATGGCTCTTAGTTT
Organism: Macrotus californicus; assembly: GCA_007922815.1. Classification (NCBI taxonomy): domain Eukaryota; kingdom Metazoa; phylum Chordata; class Mammalia; order Chiroptera; family Phyllostomidae; genus Macrotus; species Macrotus californicus. The sequence continues at coordinate 10,975 of VMDR010026056.1, forward strand.
TAACTCAGGAAATTTGAGATTCAGTGGCATTGATAAAATCACTTCTCTCCTTTATGCTTCTCTTTTCATAAAATAAAATATTAATATCTATTCCTAAAATTTGAGCATTCAAAACTACAATTATTACTCAGTGGTTCAGAGGTACTAATACATTTCTGGAAGAACATATATACAAGTGTAATAATTGTAACTATTATTTTTTGGCATGCCAAACCATTCTCCCTGCAATGAAAACAAATAAGGTCCTTATTTCTCCAGAACAAAAGTTCCTCACCGATTCCACTGCAAAGCTCGGAGCAATCTTTTCATTAATTTCATTGAGTTTGTCAGAGAACAGTTGCCTGTCTTCTGTGGCCATAATGGACTCAACGGAGGTCCCCAGGACTTTCACACCATACTCCTTGAGCACACCTCTCTTGAACAGTTCCACTCCTATAAAGAACCAAATACAGCTTTTAAAAATCTTAAATTTCTATGTCTTCTACAATGCCATTTTTTAAAACCTTAAAATTAACCCCAAAGAAGTCGCCGCTGTTCAAAATAGAATTGCACTTAGGGTAAAAAATGTTGAATAAAAATTTTTGAAGACATTCTAACAAAATAGTTTGCTGATGCAACTATGGCTTATGTTACTACCTTCCTCAAATGATTTTTCATTATTGTCATTAACAAAAATCATAAGATTACAGGAAGCCTTGAGATTTTAGTATATTTATTCCACTTCTAAGGCCCATTCTTATAATGAGTTTTTTGTTTAAATAATCCCAGTGATATGCGTATGTACGTAGATTAAAAATCATCAAAATATTTTTGTGTTTTCACTAACTTCCGATCTAACTTTGGCTGTTTTATATTTGTCATACAAATTACATCATCAACTTCTTGCCCCAACTGGCTAATGATATTCTCATTCACAATCTAGCTCCAAAGGTTTGCAGCATTTTAAAGAGGGCAGAGCACTGGACTCAGTACATATATGAAGAGATGGTAAAGAGGTTGATCTGTGTTATAATAAAAACATACATGAAGGTCAAATGCTGAAGGGCTGAGACATAGGAGCACAAGACACTCCATCAATGTTAATTATTGTTTTTCATTCATAATAGTTGATAGGACTTGACTGGTAACAGAGAAAAGTAATGCCCTGGATAGAGGATGGAGACTCAAGAAACCTACTTGGCCGGTCAAAGCACTAAAGCAAAAGATTTCTTTTTGTCTCTCAGATGTTCTGGGAAATAAACCAGTAATATTCATCATATGACATTTTCAGGGGGCTGCTATCTACCTCCCAACACATGAGAGGAAAGCTTTTATAGACACACTGATAGGTCAAATGAAATGAGTCAATGAAAACAATATTGTACATAAGTACATGGACCCAAACTCCGCAATTAAACTTAAAAGAACTCACCGCAGTTCAGAGCTGTCTGGCCACCCATGCCCAGAATCAAGCCATCTGGCCGTTCTGCCTTGATGACCTCAGTGACAAACTGAGGGGTGATTGGGAGAAAGTAGACAGTGTCTGCTTGTTTTAAGCCCACCTCATTGGTCTGTACTGATGCGATGTTGGGGTTCATCAGGACAGTTTTGACATTTTCTTCCTGAAACAAAAGGATCCAAAATGTGAATGCATGTTCTAAAGAAGAGAATGGCCATATTTCAATAAAGGGGATTATTAGCCAATGAATGGATTAGGGAATGAATGAATGAATGAATGAATGAATGTTGGAGGAAAAAAACATCTGGTGAAATGAAGGAAAAAATTGAGTGACAATAAGACTTTCCAAGAGGAACTGCCTTCCTCATAAGGATCATCCTGAATTCCTTGCCACTGAAGGTACCAAGCAAAGCTAGAAATGATTTCTATAGAATTTGGCTAGATGTCCACAAATACAGCAGGACTTCAAATAACATCTTTTTGTTCAAGTCATTGTGTTATAACATTAATGAGGAAAAAATCAATTCCTGGTCATGTGGAGATTGCACATTTCTGCCATGTCTGTGTGGATTGTCTTACAGGTATTCTGGGTTCCTCCCACATCCCAAAGATGTCCAGTGAGATGAACTGGCATGTGTAAATTATCCCAGTGTAACAGTGTTTGTGAGTGTGTGTTCCCTGCAATAGAAGGGCCTCCTGTCCAAGGAGGATCCCCCCTGCACCCTGAGCCTCTACCCTGAGCTTCTGAGAGAGGCTCTAGCCACCCAAGACCCTGGAGGGGAATAAGAGGATTAGAAAATAATTATTCTGTTTTTATTCATTTTTCTGAAATGTCTGTATAGCTCACATTTATTTCAGTGTTTAATATTATAAGTACTTAGAAACTTTATAAATTTGGTGTTGATTTTGGTGACCAGAAAAATACCATAGGAGCTTCATCCTTGTTTATCAATTAGTCTAAGGTAAAATTGATCTCATTATACATTGTTTTGGTTAAAGCCAGTTTCCAAAAACCTATCATTGACATTAAGTGAGTACTACTAAACTTTATAGCTCAATTAACCTTAAAAGAACACAATATTCCAAAAGTGTTTATTGAGTAAACTATAAAATAGAACTAAAGGCAACACCAAAGCTGCTCCCCTTTCCTATGTTTGTTGGAGAACAACATTGAGTGCACATTTAAAATGCAGGGTAATGTGTTCCCTTCTTGCTAGAAGCACCGAGAGCCTTCTGCTGGTTTCTGTTTTCTTTGGATTTTCATGCCTGCTGCAGTGTTTTAACAAAGAGCATAATGCAACTGTTTATACATATTATATGAAAAGAAAATGACCATATGGCAAAATAAAATGAAAATTTATCTGTGTGTATGAGGTATTCATAGCCTATCTCATTCCTGACATCTGGAGCGACCACCAAAATAATTCTTCATGTAAGCTACTAAAAATAATACCTCTATAAACCAGGATAAGGGTGAAACTTACCAAAAATAATGATTATAAAATATGGCCAGATGGTTCTTATTATTTTACCTATTAGCATGTCAATTTTGAACCCTTCAAAAAAGTCAACAAAGTATTCAGTTGAAAGTACAGAAATCATCTTTGAAAGCCCTACATATTCTTGGGGAAAGATATGAATGAAAAATTAAATATATCTCATACTATTTTAAATTCAAAGAGTGGCTTAAAACTTGTAATGTATTTTTTTATCAACTTACTGGATTTTTATACCAAGACTACAAGAGAAATTTCCACCTTGCAGATTAAAAAATTGAGATTCAATAGTTAAA
>VMDR010026057.1:0-14191 GCA_007922815.1 Macrotus californicus
AAACTTATTCCCATTAGAGAACGTCTTTTTATGTCAGCTCAGTAACATCCAGGAAATAAATGAAGACATTTTAAAAATGAAAGTGATATAATCATATAAGTGGAGACTTATAAAAATTGATAATGGCACAGTATACCAGCTCCAAAGAAAGAATATTAACCCCATCAGGAGAAAGTAATGAATTGTAATAAGCCTGGAAACAAGCTAAGATGTAATTAATATCTCTGGATCAGTTTTGTAAAGCTATTACCTTAATTTGTAGTATTTTGAATAAAATGAAAAATATTTAATCGCAAAAGGAAAATATTAACTAACTGAATGATGGTGATTTCTGGGACTTTTTTGATATACACACTGAGTCTTTCCTTTTCATTGGAGGCTAAAGTGTTACATTTCATCCTTGGAGAGAAAAGTCTTGTATATAGGGAAGATAACTCAAAGTTCGTTAGCAGTCAAAGAGAATCCAAGTGGCAAATACGAGCTCTCCCCAAAGGCTGGACCCTACAGACAGCTCAGGTTCTACGAAGAAAGTATCAAGTGCAGATTATTGTAATGTTCTTGTTTCACAGTGAGACTTCACCATGCATTAGTAGACATTTCAAAACAAAAGCCATATAATTGGCTTTGAAGTCTTCATGTTCCTTCATGTCTAATAACTAGCTGTTGTTCTTTGACCAAGGATTCAGCCTTTCCCTGTGAAGGTCCTATCACTCCCCAAGGCCCGGAAATGGCTCTGGTTCAAAAGAGACAATGAAGTAAATCTCTGAGCAGACAGGAGAGGCAGCCTCCAGATACACCTGTCCCAGGTATATGAGGGCAGGAGGAGGCTGGGGAGGAGCCACAGGCAGTGCTGCCGTGAAGTCAACCTGTTGAATATTAGGAACTTTGGACAATCACTGTCATTCAGATGATGACCTGCAAAAAAGAACCACAAATTGCAAAGAAGGAAGAAACAGAAAGAGTAGGATATTGGAAATGTGTGCCTGTTTGCAATCCTAGGACAGCCTCCAGCCAAAGAGCATCTTCGGGTGTGGTGTGCTCTCATCTTCCATGTCCCCTTCCGTGGCCGCCTCCCTCCCCAACCTAAGGAACTATCCTGACTTCCTCTCATGAGAAGATATGTGCCTATTTTTTATAGTACGTGCTCCATTTATGAAACATAAAGGTACAGATTATACATTTCATGAATGATTATGTTTGTATTAATGGGGTAGCCTTACATTTCCAATCTCTCTGAAATTGGGACGTGTCTTACTGGTGAAGTGCTTTCATAACTTCAGTTGGTAATGTTTCTTTTTCTGTTACTCAGTGTGGAAATCAGATAAAATCTAATGTGTAATACTAGACAAATTTTAGATTCTTTGTAAAATGTGGAAGTCACCCCCTAACTAAAATGATTTATTTAAGTTTCTTCCACCATCAAAACCCATTATACCATATACGGGAGACTCAGCAAAGATTTTTGATAAAGGTATTGACAGATCATTGATAAATGCTCTTGCAAGGAAACTAAGCTATTGGCCAAAGTTAATAGGTAAGAAACAGACTGGATGAGGACAAGACTAGACTTCAAAAAAGGGAGGAGACGGGTAAGCCAAGAATAAAACTACATATATAATATTTGACATGTTTTCATATTTCTTAAAATGCAAACACTATCTTGCCTGCTGCACTGGAGCACAGAGTGGCAAATACCACTCCTCTCCATCTCCTGTATTTCAGAGGATCAGAATGTTCTATTCACAATATAAACCAAGTTAGGAATTCTCCAACAGGAGGATAATGAACTATTCCACGACAAAAAAAGAAATCCTAACAGTTTCTAATACAAAAATGGCCCCAGAGAAAGCTACTAAGCCCTTTATCTGTTGAAGGTATAATTTCTTTTGACTCTATAAACTGTATCAAAATTTGAATGTATTATGTATTGTGATAAAACGCCCTTTTCCCTTAGCCTTTTGAAAGTGAGTGCACTCAGAAGGCCCGTAGATGCATTACAGGGACACATCAGGTATTCTGCAAGCCAAGAACACCCCACTTTGATCCTCCAACAAGGCATTTGTGACACAGTGTCCCTACAGAGCGAATACACAGCACAGGAGGGTCTTTTAACTAAAGTGCACAGAGGGAAAAATTTATGAGGTTCTTATGAAGTGGTTTGTTTTAGCTCTGAATGGAAGAAGAAAGAGAGAGTGGAAAAGGGGGCACCATTTTTTGGCATAAAGATCCAGTTGGGCCTGGTGTGATTTTAATCATCCTAAAGCATGTTTGAGAAGACTAACCACAGAGCTGTCTCAGTACAGCATGTAAGAAATGTAAGGTAAAACGTAGCTGGTCTCTAAACAACCTACAAAGCAAATTGCTAGTTGATACTTCCTGAACTAAAATTCCTTGAGTTACAATGAGAACAGCTTCTCAGTAAATAAAGAGCATAAGTCCTCTCTTTGGTTCCAATGGGACTTTGTCATGACTTGTAATGAGCTGAACATTGTAATGCATGTTCTAAAAAAAGTTTGACTATTACTGTGTGTGCAATAAGTACAATGCACATGCACCAGGACGTTAACAAAACAGCACCTGCACAAACTAAGATTGCAACTCTATTCTCAGCTTATCTTTGCTTTTCACTCACTGGGATCATTTCTGCTTCAATAGGAAAGGAAGCCCGCACATGCAAGCATAATTCATACGTTAAACAGGAGCTACCACTTTTGTATGAATCAGCGCTCTGTAAACAAAACAAAAATCTGAAAAATTCTGAAGTCCAAATATTCCCTGTCAGATAAATATAACAAGATTCCGTGATGACAATGGTAGCAGCAGAAGACGACCAGTATCACGGACTTTTAAAACTGGGACTGGAGTTGGGGGGAGAGAGTCTAATTATGCCCTTTTGAAAGGGTTTTAATTGACTATGCTCTTAAACAATAGAATACAAACTTTATTGAAAGCCATTCTTAAAAATAATTTCAACGGGATTATAGAATTAAAGATACAGACAGGTGAAAGGACGTAAATAGCAATAAGGATCATGTTTACTCATCCTTTTAAAAATGCCAATTAGCAAAGCTCTCAAAATTAAACCCATCATCCATCTGTGGGAGGCAAGTAACAGACTTGCTGATTAATTGAGAAGCGACAACCCTGGTAAATAATGAAAATCACTACAATGAATAAATATTGTATATTTGTCATATTCACTACAAGTGTGATGTCTTGCACTAAATATCTTACAGGTATTTTCTTATTTAGTTCTTTCCACAGCCCTATTAGGTAGGCACCAGTTATGCTTTGAATTTGGCAGATGAGAAACCTGAAGTTTTGCATTTGTGAACATGCTCGTGCCTCACTGCCAGCCAGCGGCCGAGCCGTGCGGTGTGGCTCTGGATTCCAGCCTCAGCACCGCCTGCTTCCCCCGGGGTCTCGTCCTCACATGTTCCTCAGTTACTATTGCTGTAAAAGGAAAGGGAAAAGCAGCATCAAGAATGCTGCTATTAGGGCAAATGCACATTTTAAAATAGTGGAAAGTGAGAGAGCTTAGTATAGTAAGAGAAGTAACTAGTGAGCATCCATAATACAAACTACAATCTTACAAAGACTGTTAAGACTTGCTACAACCTAGAAGCTCACAGAGAAGAGACTTTAGAGAGTATTCTACTCAATCCAACATAGGGATTCTGTCCAATTCATTCCTGGCAAAAGGCCATATATTATCTGCTTAAATACTTCCTGTGATGGGGTTCTCACCCCCTCACGAGGCAACCCATCTCAGTTTTGAATGACCTGACTTTTTAGAAATGGCATCCTTATATGGAGCCAAAAATCAAAGTTGTTATCACTTCAGGTAATTACTTTTACAACCAGTTGTCCTAACGTCTGTGTCACTCAATCATTGAAGGGGACTACTGTTTCACTGTGAAACCTAGGAGGTGACGTGTAATTCAAAGGGCAGAGTGATCGGTTTCATGAATGGGTGTTTCGATCTGTTTCTATCGGCCATGTCAAGGACAGTAAAATCCAATGGCAAACGTGGATTATAGTGCATAACCCTAAATAAAATTTACCAGTAAGTCAAGGGCATTACATGTCACAAAGTCACTGCACTTTATTGCACAGCTTAATCAGAGTGGTGCTGGTAAGTAAATATATACCTAATACATGATGGAATCAAGATTCAGAATTGGGCAAGGCAGTGGGGTGCATGCAGTGGGTCTGTAAAGTACATCATTACCACTAAAAACCCTCTCAGTGAGGAGCATGGGAGGACTTGAGTGATGAGTCAGATGTAGGGTAGGACACAGGACAGGCCGAGGAGTGGCTCTCCACACTTGCAGGTGTCCTTAAAGGGTTAGGGCTTCAATGCACAAAACCAGGCATGGCACCTGACTTCACATGCCCACCCCTCGCATCCAGCCAAACAGACTTAACTTCAGGGACAATATTTGTTCTCAAAGCAAACAGAACAGGAATACACTTTAATCTGCTCTATAGATACACAGTGCCGCCTCTTAGCCAAATGCCTGACTCCTGAGCAGTTCACTGCACTCTGGAAACCAAATGTCAGACAGGACAGGAAAATGTAACTCCTTCATTTCTAGAGAAAAGTGTTAAGATTTCTTTCACATCACCTAATGTTTTACATCCATTTTGTTTCAAATGAAAACTTAGCATTCCAAGTACAAGCTACAGCAAAAGAACTTACGCATTTGCCTTGGTAGGTGTGTCTCACAGAGTAGCGGGGCACTGCTGATTCCCTGCCCCCATCTCCAAGAGGGGCTCCAGCTGACCTCCAGAATGGGAAAGTTTCTGCAGTCTCATGTGAACTGAAAATATATTGCTGGTTGAAACGACTTCTCAGTTGTGCAATCTATGTGAACTAGTCGACTGGTTTTTGTAAACAGGCATAGCAGTCTTTGATACCAAGTGTATTCAGTTTTTAACTCAAAAGTTGTGTTTATTATGTTGAAATTACATTTTCATTTATTTTTTGTTTTAATCTATTTAAAAAAAAAAACTGGTGAGTATGTGAGTTCCAAAATAAATGACCGCCTTCTTCAGAGTATCCCAAAAATCTTAATGCAATTTAAAGCTTGAATAAATTCAAAAGCAACAGAGCTACACATTTACAAAGAATGCCATTGTTTACAGTTACCTTTCTTTTATGATTATACAGTTTTGCAAATTTTTAAATTTTTTTATTTTAATTTTTTCCAGTTCCTCTTACTGAAGACAGTACACACTGATCAAAGAAATAATAAAAAAATTATTCAAGATTCACAAAATTGCGTACATATAAAAAGAACTTCATATTTCAAGAAATTATTAGAAGATAGTACATTTATATGTGTAAAGTAACTCAGGCTTTCGAGACACCCGGCAGAGTGGCTGCTGAGTTAGGCCACATCATGTAGGAATGGAGCCACCGAAATGCCACCTCCGTATGTGTGCTTCTTTCATCACAATGAGCAGGTATAGTATCAAAAGAGTATCACTGCCTTTGAGATATAATTTCTACTTCATGAATGAATACATTAATGGTGGAGGAATTTGGAGAAGAGCATCTGCTCTCCCAGGTTGGATCAAGCCTCGGCTCCATGGCACATGATTGGAATTAGAAAGCATCCTTTCGCCCACTATGCTGCTATAGAATCTAACCATAACGAAGATGGGGAGGGTGAGAAGAGATTTTCTTCATTCAATTTTCAAAGTCAAAGCTTGGAAAAAGCCTACTTGGAGAAACTGCGTGTACATGTAGATTTGATTCATTCTTTCCACTCCCTAGGGTAGAAAAATACAGGGACGCTGACAACTGTGCTCAGATGTTTCTTTAGGCTTCATCTCTCCCTGCCCCTCACCTCCCCAATTGCTCTAATGGCCACTGAATGCCGCTGCCACAGGAAATCCACACAGACAATGAGGAAGCCAAAATCAGGCTTTATCACTCAACAAATATAGAATAACCAAGCAGAAAATTGTCTTCCAGCCTAATCTCATGGACTTATTTTATGAACAAGGGAAACAAAGAGATCAGTTTTATCATATGGTGTTTTATCAATTTTGGGGTAAAAGTCTGAACTGGAACTAAGCTTCCCATGTCCTCAGAGATGCTTTGTCTAAGCCACGGCCCAGATAGCTTATGTTTAATTTCATTTCTCCCATATAGATTGTAACCTAGTTGAAAGTAGAAATCATATCTTTTCATTGTTCTGTCGCTAGCACGGAGCTGGCACGTGGCACATAATCAAAAGATGCTTGTTTATCTAAATGGAAAATATTAATAGTGCAAATTCTTACACGAAAGCAAGCTATTCAAGTATGCTCATGTTTTGTTTCCTCTCAATTCTGGGTTACATAAAAAAACAAGGGTGATTTTATGGTAAAAGGATGATACCATGTTCACATTCTTGATAGAAAGAACAGATTCAAGGAAAGGGCTAAGCTCATTCTGGTTTTAACTTGTAAAGGGAAAGACGTCAACAAGAAGAAAAAAAGGAAAGAAAAGAAAAGACACAGTATGTTAAAAAACGAAAGAGTATACAGAACATCCCAGAACAATGACTCAGAAGAGAACAGAAGAGATTGCAATGGGACCAGGACTTGGAACCACTTCTTGTAAACATTGCTTTAGGTATTAATTTTTGTGCAAATGGCATAACAGATCCTCATCCACCATCTACATAAAAGACTGCAGTGTCAGACAGGGCTACCCCATGTAGATTTTGTTTCCAAGTCCTCTTTTTCACAAATGTCTCTATATTTTCTGACAAATGAACGTAACATGTTCATTTGAACAAGGAGGGCCTATTGTCTCCATCTGCCTTTGGCTTGTTTGCTTCCTTAGGGGGGCTTGATAAAGGAGCAACATCTGGGCAGGAGGGAAAGGCTTTGGGGTTGTCAAAAACCACTAGTTAAAAAGCTTCAAGCCGCGCTCTGCCGGTGTGTCACTGCTGTGGAAGAAAACGCTTGAAAACAAGACATACATTTTTAATAAATGGAGACTTAAAAAGTTATTTTTATTTGATCTGAGCCTGACATTATTCTGTGCTTCTAAATTCCTTTGGAAACACAAAAATTTTCAATTCCCATGTGGTCTTCAAAGTGCTCTGAGGAATGTGAATATTGTGCAATTATCTTTGGAAAGAATGGAAAGTAAAGGTTTTTTGTGTGTTTTTTTGTAAAGAATAACCTCTACTCAACCTTAAATATACAAGAAATACCTCATTTGTCTTCTTTATCTGACACACTGAAACAACACTAAGAATTTTCTAGACCTCTGACAGGGATTTTCTGTTCCTCATGTTTATCCAGAAGTTTCCTAAGTTTTCCTCACATGAAGTTTAAATCACTCTGAGTTAACTAGGTAAATGGGATCCTTCTTTTTTTGCCTTCTCTCTCAGTCTTCTGCCTGTAAATCATGGAAATAAATGTACTTAGAGATCCCCATCATTTTACAAATGACGAAACTGAGACTTCGAATGTCTGAATTTGTCCGAGACCAACCAGCAGACCTGAAACCACCCACAGATTCAAAACACTCTTGTTCTTCAGACCACCCCCCTTTCATCTGGACTATAATAAAATAAAGGTGATAGAAAGGACCTGCTATTTTGGAGGCACTTTGCCAGATACTTTAAGTGTATTAAATTAATTTTCCTCGTTATCTTCCTACAAGACATATTATTCTGCCCATTTAGATGAGAATGCTGAGAGGCCCAGAAAGGTTACATTACTCATCCAACATTACAAAGCTGGCAAAATTTGGATAAAAACAGCTCAGATTGATCCCAAACCCATGATGGCTAAGCTAACATATCCATGTACCTCAAAATGAATGAAAATCTGAATGTGGAAATGGAAATAAAGAACCAGTCTCCCTGAGGACTATGATAACAAAATGGTGACAATCAGCCTGTTTCCTGACATAATGGGCAGAACTCTAACTGAGAACATGAAAGCCCCAGCCCTACCCCGTCAGTAACTAACAGAGGAAACATTGGCAAAACCCAGCCCTCCTGAGCCTCCTGTCCTGCTTGCTAAGGCCAGGACTGATGCTTCTGCTCCACCTCCTTCCTGGGCTGCTGAGATAAACAAATGGCGCCCACATCTGTCTTTTGAATCCCTTTGTACAGAAAGTGTTACTATTGTCACTGTAAGGACCAACCGCATCAGCATCAACTGGCAGCTTATTAGAAAATGCTCACTCTGAAGGTTCACCCCAGACCTTCTGAACCAGAATTTACATTATAACAGGGGCAAGATCCTCAGGTGAACATCTATGCACAAGAAAGTTTAGTAAACCCTTCTTCTAAGCCAACATATTTACAAATTTTTATTCTTATTGTTTATGCTGTCATAGTTGTTCCTGCTTTTTCTCCCTATCCCCACCACCACCCACATTTTTTAAGAAATTAAAAAATTAAATATTTGCTAAAAAAAAAAAAGAAAACATAAACAGGAAACTACTTCCAAACATTTTTCAGAGATTTATCATTTAAATTCTAAGCCCCAATGGGAAGTGTTTCAAAACTCGGCGTTCTTTTTCATTTAGTGGAAAAATAAATAGATAGCTGAATCAATATAAAAATAAAAAATGAACATTTCCCCACCGCACCACTCAGAGAGGAAAGTACTGAAGAGATTTTCACCTGCCATTCGAGGATCTCCTGCCAATTACACCATTTTAAGAAACAGTGAAAGTGAGTGAGGTTGTGTTGGGTTGAATAGAATCCTTCCCCAAAATCATGTCCACTCAGAACTTTGGAATGTGACCTTACTTGGAAATAGGATCTTTGCAAATGTAATTTGTTAAAGAACTTGAGATAAAATTACTGTGGACTTAGGTATGTCCTACAACTAATGATTAGAGTCCTTGCAAGAAGAGAAGAGGGCACAGGGATACATAGGAAAGAAGGCCTGGGATGGTAGAGACAGAATGGAGTGTTGCTTCTACAGCCAGGGAATGACAGAAGCCACCAGAAGCTGGAAGAGGCAAGAAAGAATTCTTTCCTATAGGCTTCATAGTGAGCATGGCACTGCTGACATCTTGTTTGGACTTCTCACCCCCAGAACTGTGAGAAAACAAATTTCTATTGTTTTAAGCCACCTGGTTTGTGGTTATTTGTTATGGAAGCCCAAGGAAGCTAATACAGAAGGCAATGCTTCATCAATTATGTTCTTATGTCTCCAAGGAGATGACCTGTCTTCCACTCTCACCATCAGATCCTCGCCTGCATGGATGGGTATCAGCAGGTGCCACTGGTTGGGCTGTACCAGTTGTTTATAGCCAACCCCCACTGTCATTGGGGGTTCAGCTGCTAAGTAGAATAGCTATCTTAAATATCTTCCCTGCTCCCAGGTATAACAGGGATGCGATATTCAGTTGCAAATGTACTACCCAGTTTAGCTGCTTATCTGTGATTCTGTTTGATATGAATAGACTGGTGCTGGATGGAACCAGCATCCCATCTGGGTCAAAAATAAAAATGTTAGGTGATAAAAATTACACATTAAAGACTTGGATAAAGTTTGTGTTCTCAGCAACAAAGGTCCCAGTAGAGGATAATTACTTTTACTTTTCACATTTGCTACAAAACGAATGTGAAAGACAGGAAATGAGAAGGAGCTATTCCAGTTTATAGAAGGAAAGAGAATGGGAGGTTGTTGTTGTTTTAATTTCTGTTTCCATGTTAAATAGATCAGGATCGTGGTTCAAAGGGTCTGCCGAGTACTCTGTGCATGGGAGGAATTAATTAATATTTGAAGGAAGAACAAACAATAAATAACTTTTACATACCTCTTATCTTATTAAAATTATTATAGGCTCTATGGGAGTGGGTGATCCTAGAAACTGAAATAGTTGGTAAGTTATAAAACATTGATTACATATAGGGGAGTTGAAGGTACAAATTCTTGCAGGGTCAGATTGAGGAATATCCCGCCCTTCTTCCTTTTTCTTCCTAATTCCTCCCATGTCACCAGTATTAAACAGCATCTAACCACAGATATAAAAAGGCTAAAGAACCTTGAGGGGCTGTTGAGAAGAACAATAAAGCTTAGCTATTATAAAACCCTAATATTTAACACTCTTCACCTCGCTGATCTTGCAAATATAACCTAAGGCCCCACCTCACATATGTCATTCCCTGCAATAATGCAAGCAAGAGAAATGGAAACAGGTGTTTCCCATAAAGACCTGGATCCTTAGGGCACCACCTGTGTCCACATAAATCTAAGGCAAACAATATCCAGCCAAGTTGTGAGCAAGGTTATAGGATTCATCACGTTGCCCTGCAGGAAACAAGGACATGTAAGGTGGCCCTTTTAAGCACAAAAGACACACTGGCAAATACACAGAAGGGGACAAAATTCTCTTCCCTTCTAAAATTCTTGAGGAAAGAAGTGGGCCTCCTGGCCAATACAAAGTGAAACTTCAGAAGGTGCATTGAAAATATCAAACAGTTCTCAAAGTTCCGGTGACTTTACTCCACCATTTAGCTCATTTGAAGAATATGATAAATTATACACACCAGAAACCGAGACACTAACAGCTCCAGGAATGGGCACAGCAAGTTGCTGGTTGCTAGTTTCTATCTCACAGGACCCTTTAATCATCAAGGTTCATGGCAACATCTCCTTTTCCCTGGCAACAGACATAGGAAAAGTGGAAGGTCAAGTGTAGCTTGTATTTCTAGCTTCAGTGAGAGGACCCCATATGGAGACATGGCAAAACCTCCTCTTTTCTGAACACAGCTTTGCATCCTGAAGCAGGAATGTGCAAAAATATCTTAAAGTGGGGAGGGGAGGTTATACAGGAAAGACTGATCTGCTCCAACAACTTTCTCAGCATCAACTGGAACTATTTTTTCTCACAAAGCAGACACACTCTATTAAAATCCAATATTCCTCACAGTATTCTAGAAAGTTACATTTATGTGTCTAACTTCCTTAGAGATTTTGCCTTCACTGAGTGAAAGCAAGACCTATTGTGTCTCAGGCTGCCTGCTGAGCAGTTGCTTGGGTGCTGCAAATCTAAAAGCCTAAAAGGGGGATAATTATTTTAGTCTATAAAGAGTGCATGACAAATCTAGATATGCCAAAAAAAGGCATTTGGAAATCGCACAAAGAACCGAAGTCTCATCGAGAGCACTCTGTCTTGGTGGTATTGGATTCTGGCTACCATGAGTTAGAGTTATAATTTCCCTGGAGCAATATTTCTTATAAAATATGCCATTTCATGGATATTTTTGCATGCTAGATTATGGACATAATGCTGGACCTCACACCTGGGCCTCATCAACCCCATTGTGGCGAGGGTTAGTGAGTGCTTTGTGGTCTTTGTCCAGACAAGGTTCCCCTCCGAGCACGCTTTCCCTGGGCAGACCACACTCTCAGGGCCAGGTCACGGGTACAGGGGACGTTCCTGAGGCCTGTCAGTGAATGTGAATGCTGTGTGACATAATTAGACCTGGTCGTGTAAAACAAGAGGAGTATGTCCAAATTTTAGATGCCTTTTAAAGCTTTTTTAATGGTTCAAGTCTGTGTTTGTATATCAAATATTTAATGCATTTTGTTCTTTACATCTGTTTAACTCAGGAATATTTCATTTATTTAGATCATTTCTCGGTTTACAAAATCGCCTTAAAATATAAGTAGTCACAGTTTTATTTTTACAGAATTAACTTAGTTACAATGTCTATTGTTGTTTTTTTAATGGATTTTTAGGCATTTCTTTCCCATAACAAAATGTCATCACCTAAAACAAGCAGGTCAATGGTTTTCAAAGGTTTTGTCTTCAAGACTATAAATGATTTCTCATGGCACTTTTAAAGAAAAAACAACACTTAGATGATGATTTCCATGGCATATACAATTTACTTTGTGAAATGTGATTAAAAAACTAAGAGGAAAATGTGCTTGCCAAAACAATCACTGAGTATTGCAAAAATTAAATGTACAAGAAATTCAAGGCACTTAATATAATCAAGTAGGAGTGCAGTTTGCCGACCCCACTCCCACAGACTAAACGGCTCAAATCCCTGTTTTGCAAATCTGATTTCTTGCCCAAATGCTGCTAATAATTGGATCCTGGGCTGGCATGCCCATTGAGATGTATGAAACGGCTGTTGGTGATGTTTTGATGTCGAAAAGGGTCTGTCAGGTTTTCCTTCCCTGTAACCACTCACTTTCTCTTTGCCTCTTGTCACTCCCTCTCCCCTTCTCCTGCTCATTTTACCCACATTAAAGCTGTAAGTAAATAAATGACAGGCTGTGGCCTATCATCAGGTGACAGATCATCCTGCATTGGCTCTGAAGAATGGAGACGTTGTCATCTGTCTGTTCCCCTCACATTCCCTGTCAGCCTCACCGCATCCGGGTGGCATGTCATAGTCATCAGAGCAAGATGAGTGCAGCCGTGTAAACATCAGCCTGGGAGCCCAGTCAATCAAACATGTGACTCTAACTGCACAGAAGCCCTCATGCTGCCGGAGAAGGAAAGCACTCAGAGAGAAAGAAGTGCCTTTCCGTGGCCTGCTTCTGCTTAATTGGAATTATCATTTAGTTAAATGTAATAGTGTCTGTTGTTTTCAAGATCAGGGGCAAAAGCCATATTTCCCCATCTTGAGAGTGAGGGACACAACACAAATCTCTTCATTCTAGAGAAAATCAATAATTATTGAATTTGCTTAGTCATCCACAGAGGGGGCCAGTCAATGTCACGGTCCTGAGGAGCTCTCACAGAGCTCATGCCCTCACCCAAAATTACAACAGCTGGCTCTGACTCTTTCCATGAATCTTCTATCTTCCCCTTGCTTCCATCTAAGAAGCTTTTTGGTGCTGCCACTTTAGAAGACCTTGTTCATGGCACATGAGGGGAAAAAAAACATGATGGAGTGTTCCTTTGTTCCACTGAAAAATCTGTCAGCCACCATGTGGTTCTCCAGTGTGTTTGTAGTAGTTGGGGTGGGTACAGAAAGACTACCACAATTACAGCTACCTTTTGTTGTGGTCTCCTGGATGTAGAACACCCTGACCCTCATGCTGAGCATCATTTGAGGCCATTTAGTCAAGCGATGATTTCTGAAAACTAGGTGGTTTTGTTGTTTATCAAAAGCACTTACGTCACTATTCAGCAGTATGAAGCACCGAAGCAGCAGCACTGACGACACCCAGGGACTCCGAGGGAAGGAAACTTGCAGAGTCTACCCACAGCATCAAATTAAAGGCTATTAAACTCTGAATGCTAATATTCCTACATTCTTTGATCTACCATTAAAGAGTCTGAAAATTCTGGTCCTATCTTAACTTTTCAGCCATATTTTTAAAACTTTTATTGCTTTCCCAACTATGGTGTGAATGTTAGTTGTCCCCTCAAGATTCATATGTTGAAATCCTAACCCACGCTGTGATGGTATTAGCAAATGGGGCCTTCGGGCTATGATTAGGTCGGGAGGTTGGAGCCCCATGAATGAAATTAGTGCCCTTATTAAAAGACCCCCCAGAGCTCCTTAGCCCCTCCCACCATGTGAGGACACAGCAAGAAGTGGCCATCCATGACCCAGGAAGACAGCATGGAATCTGCTGGTATCTTGATCTTAAACTTCCAGGCTCCAGAACTGTGGGAAATAAAGCTCTGTTGTTTATAAGTCACTCAGTTTGTGGCTTTTGTTATAGCAGCCCAGACAAATCTCTTTTACCCTGTTCTTCAGGCAAAGCATAACAGCCATTACTATCCCCAGTGACCAGCTCTTTCCTATGTCTAGGCTATTTCTTAGATACACATATGGATTGACCTGGAAATTTCACCTCCAGAATTCATCATTAAGGAAAGGAATTTGTTTCAAGGATTTTCTTTTCAACATGTTTATAATAGAAAAAAAGAACCCAACAACTCAAATTTCCAACATTATCAGATTAGTAAATCATAATATACCTATATACAATATATATGGTATTTAGGCAATAAAAAATGATGCTATCGATGAATATTGATTTCCATGAGTGATATTCATAGTTTGGTAGAGAAAATGAAGTCACAAAACCAACATATACAAAATGGTTCTGTTTTTGTAAAAATAAACAGCTAATGTATATACAAATTTACAAGTATATTTATACTTATATTCATATTCATATTGAAAGTCTAGAAACACACACACGTACACGTGGGTTACCTATGAATTAGAGAATTATT
>VMDR010026058.1:0-14190 GCA_007922815.1 Macrotus californicus
TCCTCTTAATTTAACTTTGTTTGTGGTCCTTTTGACATACCCGATTCACATTTCCATACAGCCATGTCACCAGTTTCTCCCTTTATGGTTTCTGCCCTGTTATCTCTACTAGACTCAAGCCCAAACACTTCTTTCCACCTTTTCCTCTAAGGTTCTTGTCCAGGACACTGTCCCCTCTTGCAAGGACCACTGCAGGGGCCTCCTAACCGATCAGCTAGCCTTTACTCTTGCCTCTCCACAACATATTCTCTACACCTCTTCCACTTAAAAATGTCTATCAGATATTACTCTCCTTAAAACCCTTTAATTGCTTCACATTACATTTATGATGAAATCCATACTTTTATTGTAGCTTAACAAACCCTGAATGTCTGACCTATCTCTGAGACTTCATCTTATATGGGTACAATGCTTCAGTTACACAAGCACAAAGTTCTTCAGACAAGCTAAGTTTTTTTCTAGTTTATGGTCTTTGCACTAATTATTCTCCCGGAATAGAAAGCATCCTTTCCAGTTCTCTGAATGACTTGCTTCTTGTCATTCATGTCACAATTTAAATTTAATCTCTTCAGAGATTTTCCTCCCAAAATAGCCAAGGTACTTTTTTTCTTTTTTCCCCAAAGGGAAGCTTTATTTACTTGGTCTTTTAAATTATATTCTTGTTCTTTAGAAATTTTTTAATAACTAAATTTATTGGAGTGACATTGGTTAATAAAATTATATAGGTTTCAGGTGTACATTTCTAGGATACATTATTTTCATACTGTGTTTTGTGCCCACCAGCCAAAGTCCAATCTTCTTCCACCACCGTATATTTGACACCCTTTACCCTTTTCTCCCTGCCCCCAACTCCCTTTCCTGTGGCCAAAATATGGAAACAACCAAGGCAGTTTTTGATCATCACACCTAGCTTTAATTCTCACAACACAGATATCACTATTTGATCCTCTTTATCAGTTTATTGTTGATTGAATGATTAATCTACATTTTACCTATATATCTGCTCAATTACCCATCCACCCATTCATTTACAGATCTATTCACCTAGATATCTGTCTACCCAGTGACCTGTCCACTTCTTCTTTTTGACTAATATTTTTAAAGTGTTATTTGCTGCCATTTAAGTGGAATTTGGGGAGGGAGTAGAGAGAGATACAGGGTGGGGAAAAAAGTAGGTTTTTGGGTGTGTGGAAATAATACAATAATCAATAAACAATAATGCAAGCATAAACACTGTTTTGCATACTCATAGCTATAAACCTACTTTTGCCCCACCCTATACATGTGATTAATTATAGAACATTCATAAAATTCATCCTTCAAACCAAAACACTTTTAAGAGTGAAAGGACTTATAATTGCACTGGGGAAAGAGGTATAACCTGAGACTGTCTGAGGTATATGGTTACCCAGTTAACTCTCAGAAGTTCTTTTATTTAAATTATTGAAGCTTTATAATATTTTTAAAGTATTTTTTATTGATTATGCTATTACAGTTTTCCCAATTTTTCCTCCTTTATCCCCCCTCCATCCTGCCCCCCAACCCTCCAGCATTCTACCACCCCCCTTAGTTCATGTCCGTGGGTTGTACATATAAGTTCTTTGTGTCCTCTGTTTCCTATACCATTTTTTATTTCTCCCCGTCTATTTTATGCCTACTAATTATGCTTCTTCTTCCTTGTACCTTCCCCCCCTATTCCTCCCTTGCCCCTCCCCACTGAAAACCTTCCATGTGATGTCCATTTCTCTGATTCTGTTCCTGTTCTGGTTGTTTGCTTAGTTTTGTTTTCATTGTTTTTCTTTTCTTTTAGGTTTATTTGTTGATAGGTGTGAGTTTGTGTCATTTTATTTTTCATATTTTTTAATCTTCTTTTTCTTAGATAAGTCCCTTTAACTTTTCATATAATAATGGCTTGGTGATGATGAATTCCTTTAACTTGACCTTATCTGGGAAGCACTTTATCTGCCCTTCCATTCTAAAAGAAAGCATCTTGGATGTAGATCCTTGCCTTTCGTGACTTGGAATACTTCTTGCCAGCCCCTTCTTGCCTGCAAGGTTTCTTTTGAGAAATCAGCTGATAGCCTATGGGCACTCCTTTTTAGGTAACTCTCTCTTTTCCTCTTCTTTTAGGATTCTATCTTTATATTTAATCTTGGGTAACTTCATGATGATGAACCTTGGTGTGTTCCTCTTTGGGTCCAACTTCTTTGGGACTCTGGGCTTCCTGGACTTCCTAGAAGTCTATTTCCTTCACCAGGTTGGGAAAGTTTTCCTTCATTATTTGTTCAAATAAGTTTTCAATTTCTTGCTGCTGTTCTTCTCCTTCTGGTGCCCCTATGATTCGGGTATTGGAATGTTTCAGGTTGTCCCAGAGGTTTGTAAGTCTCTGTTCACTTTTTTGAATTCCTGTTTCTCCATTCTGTTCTGGCTGGATGTTTATTTTTGCCTTCTGTTCCAAATCATTGCTTTGAGTTCTGGTTTCCTTCCTGTCACTGTTGGTTCCCTGAATATTTTGCTTTATTTCATTTTGTATCAAGTGGGTATCTTTCATTTGTTTTTTTCATTTTTCGACCAAGCTCAATCAGTTCTGTGAGCATTTTGGTTACCAGGGCTTTAAATTCTCCATCAAATAGGTTGGCTAGCTCCTCATTGCTTAGCTCTCTTTCTGAAGTTTTGCTCTGTTCTTTCATTTGGGCCATATTTCTTTGTCTTGGTGCACCTGGTAAGTTGTAAGGGGGCGGGGCCTTAGTTAGGTATTCACCAGGGCAGGGCAACCCTCCTTGCTGCACTGCTGTGCTGCCTGTGGGAGGGGCCAGAGAGGGAACAATGCAGCTCACCTGCTCAGCTCTAGCCTCACTTTCCAATGAACCCTCGTGTGAGACTGGGAGTTTCTCCCACTGCAACAACTGCTGTAGCCCACAGTCAGCTCTGAGTCTCAGCTTCCCCTAAGTCAGCCCCACCCGCACAGCCTTGCCATGGGTTCTTACCGGTCTGGTTGTTCTGGTTGATTTTTTTCCTTTAATTCCTTGGTTGTCAGAGTTCCATGCAGTTTGATTTTCTGGCGCTTCTGGTTGTTTATTGATTTTAGATTAGTTGTTATCATCCTTTTGGTTGTGTGAGGAAGCGAAGGGTCTCTACCTGCACTTCCATCTTGGCTGGAACTCTAACATTTTAATGATAAAACCTGGTATGCGTTTTATGCCCTTATTTATTCTTTAATAAGGCTATTGACTATTCAAATACTTTTATTCTTCCTAAGGAACTTTACATTCATATCAGCAAATTCACATAAGTCTATGTTGGGCTTTTTCTGAGAATTAAGTTACATTTTTAGCAGAAATAATATTGTTCAGGAACATGTTGTGTTGCATTTGATCAGAACTGACATTATTAAGAAGAATATGTATCCCCCTTTATTTCAGTTTTTAAGTATATTTCAGACTACTTAATGTTTTCTTCATGAGTCCTATATAATTTTTAAACTTTTTTTCTAAATTTTTTTATATTTTGCTCTGCTGATGTAAACAGGGCATGTTTTTGTCACTTTATTTTCTTACCTATTTTAGGTATGTAGAAAAGCTCTTAATATTTGCTTATGTTATAATCATTCAGAGCCCCACTTCAGGAATTTTTTCTTTTACCTCATGTTATTTGTGTAGGACATATATTTTGCTCAGTGTGGAAGATTGTATTTTTCAAAGATGGCTACAACAGCATCTCTCATCCGTGTGCTCTTCTACATGTGACCTTGCCACTTTTCCACCAAGAGTCCTCTTTCATTGGACGAGGGCTTAGTACACACTTGTAACTAACTGAATGCAGCAGGAGGGATGCTGTGTGACATTCAGCTTCTGCCTAGTTTTCTTGAAACACTGCCCCTCTGGCATTCCCTGTACTCCTCGGTATACAGATGCTGTGCTAGGAGGAGTCCCAGCCACATGGAGAGGGCATGGCATGTAGGTATTCTGGTTTCTGATCTCAGATGAGCGGTTATCTTCATGCAGGCACTAGATGTGTGAGTAAAGAAGCTTCCAGATGATTGCAACCCAGTCATTTTAGTCACTCCAGACATTCTTTCTAGCTGTGAGGCTCCAGACTTTGAGGAGCAGAGATAGGACATCCACTCTGTGCTCTGTCTAAATTCCTGATGCTCTGAATCTGTGAGTACTGTTTGGGGTTGTTTGTTACATAGCAGTAGGTAAGTGGAACACTCATGAATTGGTGCAGACAATAAGGAGTCATAACACCTCCACCATTTGTTAGTCTTAAGGCCTTCATTATGTCAATTAAGCTTTCTTGGACTTACCTGTTAAGTGGGGACAGTGTTGTATGCCTTTCCAAAACCACATAGAATCAAATGAGAAAATAATGTGAAAGCTCTTGGTAGAAATAGATGTGAAAGTGTAAAGCGCTCTCCAATGAAGAGACACCTGAACATAAAGGCTAACTTCTGAGTCAATTATATGTTTTTTCTAAGGCCAGACAGGTGTGATGATTTCCCTGTGCAGAGCTGGCCTGACAGTGAGGGAAAAAGGAAAGCCTGGCCCCAGGGAACCACGTGCTCTCTCTCTGGAACATGAAAAGAACTTTGGTTGTTAACCATAAATGACTGGAATTCCTTTGGGAAAGGCAAGATTTGTGTGGTTCTGTTTAGGATTCAAGAAATCCAGATAGCTCAGACATGACCCGAGGTAAAACTAAAGCTGCTAGCGAGTATCTCAGCTTTGTTGAGGTTTTCCTTTGCAACCTGAGGTCACCACATTAAAAACAATTGAAACCACTCGTGGGGGGAGCTGCTCACTGGGTTACTTCAAGGCCGAGGCAAACCAAGGCTTAAATCTCCACCATGAAGTGCCAGAGCCATTAATGATTAATCCAAACTCCCTGATTTCCACACAACCCAAGAAAATCAGAGTTAGAATTAAGAAAGCATTTGACCTTTAGCAGAGCGATGATCTCACTCTCAGGGTTTCTTTCCACTCTGCTTTCCTGCGAGTCTAAGTACGGAAAGTGTTTATACAGAAAGTGTAATGATTTGAGCTTCCTGATTTATATTCCTGGATTGTTCTGAAAACCAATTTCTGCTCACCCTCTTTTTGACTCTTAATTCTGCTGCATCTGAAGCAACTGAGCGCCCCTTTCAGTTGTCTGTTTTAAGAATTTTACAGCTGTGAACAGACAAATGCATAGGACTCAAGGCTTAAAGGCAGTGTGATCTGCTGGAAAGGACGTTTGCTTTTTGATAGGGCCTTGGTTTAAATCTTTCTGCACACATACCAGCATTAGCTTCAGCTATCAACCTATACTTTCTGAAGCTCAGAAATGGGATACATAGGGCCAATAATATTTACCTCCTCATGTTGTGGTGAGGATTAAATGGCCTCCTGTTTGGAGAAACAAAGTCACGTTGATATTTTTACCCCAACTTCCCTGCATCAGACCCTCTACCAACATTACTGGGGAACATCTTCCTCTTCCTCAATTCCCTCCAGGTATTTCTGGAACTTCCCATGCATACCCATGCATGGGTCTCAGGCCTCATAAAGGTTAGAATAAAAAAGTTTAGGAATTACAAACATTTCCTCTTTATAATACTATTTTTCTTCTCCCTCCTGACTTCCTGTTCAAGTTCATAACGACGACCTCTTACCTGTATGCAAATCAGCCCATGAAATAGACATGGGAATCTCCTACCTCCTCTGCACAGCCAGACCCTGAATTCTGATTTGAACTTACTGGGACACCTGGCAGAGTCTCTCGCAGACATTATCTAACTCCACCCGAAGGGAGGCTAAGTGATACATCCAAGATCACACAGCCGGGACACAAACTCGGGTCTTCTGACAACACTGCAGAGCCTCTTCTAAACGCAGCAGTTAGAGTAAGGCTCTGGAGCAGCCCTGCGTGGAGGCAGCAGTCCCCTTCTCATCAGCGACTCTGGAAGAGTCCACTCTGGGTTAGGAAACTCAAAGGCTATTTTGTGGCTTAGCCTGCTAGCTGCCCTCCGTGATACTGACCTCTGAAAGACATCCTGAAAAATCTGTGATGCCTTCTTATTCAATAGAGAAAAAAAAATCACATCTTTATTTTTCTCCCTTGGCAAATATTAGAGTGTACTTTTCCAGAGTAAATACTTGTTCTTTGTGTTTAATTTCTATTGTGTATTCACAGTTTCCGTTTATGGGCAGAGTCATGGTTTAAAATAAGTCGACCTCATAGAATTTCATGTTCAATACCTTCTTCCCTTTCCCTGGACATGTTGTTAAAGTGCTGGGATATTTCTTGGGAGTACTGGCAGAGAAGCTAGGTAGTGCTGTAACACACACACACAGAACAATCCAGTGATTTTTGATTCCTTCATCAGAGATGCAGACCAGCTGGCATCCAGATTGAGGTGCAAATGACTTGCAGTTAGTGCTCATGGGAGGCGATTTAGATACCCCAGCCAGCTGACTCCCATGAATCTCCCTGTATCTCAGAAAACCAATGGGTTAAAAGTCTGGATAGCATGGGTTTCCAGTCAAGAAGCTAGTAACTGCACTCACTCACATAGTCAAAAAAACAAAACCAAACCCATAGTTGGTTAAAAGGTTCTTCAGAGTTCCTTGTATGGGGGAGGTCTACAGCCTCCTCCCCAGGTCTCAGCCAAATATTTGCTACAGCTTTGGAGGGTCTGGACTACAGACTTCAGAAAAACATACACAGCTTTTTCTTGGCTCTACCTCAGGAGATTTACCTATAGTTGCATTATATTTTATAAGAAGAAAGGAGATTTCTGTGACTGAAAATCTAACTATTAAGTTATAACTAGAACTTTTACTACTAGGAATGTTTGGTAGAAAATGTCTCCTGAAGAATTCCTTTATGCCCTTCCTCGTTGTTCTTTTTCAGATTCACCTCATTTCTGTGTCACTGTAGACTTTTGAGGCAGGAATTTAAACCAAATGGAAATTTGTAGCAAAACCATAACCACCACACTAACTTGCTAACTCTGAACCAAAGGTAGATCAATCAATCAATATTGATTTAGGACATGGGCTAAATGAAAGTGTTTTTAAAAACTTTTTCTTCTTTTTGAAATTCCAATGCATAGGTTACAAATAAACCTTTTTTCTTTTTTTGATCAAGAACTTCAAAATATTCTCAGAAATACACTAAACAAAATGCATGGATTTTAAATTCCAAGGTCTGCAATCAAAGGGAGAAATTGGGATCACTGCCTGGGGCAGGTAAGAAGATACAGTATGTCTTTTTACTGGAGATGATGGGAAGATTAATATGCGTGTGTATGTTTTTTTATTTTTGGTTTTTTTTGCAGCTATGCCTTATTTCTTGCCAGTGTCCCCACTCCTTGACTTCAGGAAGTTGACTACTTGAAATGGACTGACGCCCACAGTGCCCTGATGCTATATTGTCTGGGCAGCCCTTGGACTGGCTAGGAAACCGTTAACTAATCAAATCATTGTTCTTTGAACTCCTATTAGCTCCTGAAGCTTATAAAGCAGATTAGGTACAGCTCCAACTTTCTGAAAACACAGGAGAGGGAAAAAAATGTCCAATTTTCAAAAGGTGTTGTAGAAAAGCTCTCTCTCTTAGGCTTACATTATTTAAGATAATTACCATAACACCTGCACTTTGCTTTCTGTGACGAGACCAGAGTTTTTTTGTATGAGGTAAAAATAACCCCGAGGACCACTTTGTTTGCTGACACAGGCAGGGCAGCGGGACTCAGTCCAGCCGGGCATGGCCATTAGTGTTCAAGTGCATGAGGGCCACACAGCTCGCACTAGGGCCCTCTCGTCTCAACTAAATGTGGCAGGAAATTGCTCCAGACACTTGAGGGGACAATTGTGCTCCTCTCCTACCCCATCTCTATATACCAAAAGTCACACTATTGTCACCTATGCTTAGATTAGCTCAATGTGTGCTACAGATAAGAATTTCCATTTTAAAATAACTGACATTTATTGAGTGCTTACAATGTGCCTGATACTGTGGCAAGCACCATATAAATTCACTTATTTAATGCTTAGCACAAAAGCACAAGGGAGGCACGGTTATCCCCATTTCACACAGGAAGAAAGTAGAGCATACTGTTTTACATTCCTTGAGTGTGTAGGCCCTGTGAGTGCCTGACTTATTTTGCTTGTGCTGTATTCTGAGCATCTAGAAGAATGCCTGGCACATAGTAGGTTGTCAATAAATACTTGTAAAATACATGGTTGAAGGAGTGCACAAACAGCCCTAGGTCGCGTAATCAACGGGGACCCAGACTCACCCAAAGGTCATCTAACTAACTGGGACCCAGACCCAGCTGTCTGACCCCATGCCTCTGCCCTTCCCATCTTCAGCACATTGTTACAAGCAACCTGGCTACCCTGCAGCCTCACTCAGCTCAGGAGAGGAAAATGTGGCTCCCTTCTCATTGTCTGAGCCTTTGTGAAATCACCTGCCAAAGCAGGGCGAAATTTAGATCCTTAGGGCAGTCAGTGCTGCTTGCTTGGGTTTAATATAAGCAGTCTGGTGAACTGACAGGGTAACATAGTGTAGTGGCATCAGAAAGATGTCTTGCCCTTTGGGATTCCAGTTCCATCATCTGTAAAATAGAAATAAGCACCTTTACCTCACATAGATATTGTGAGGATTAAGTGGAAAAAATACAGACAAAACACCAAGCACCGGTGCCTTGCACAGAGCAGGCATTCAGTAACAGCTGACTTTTCCCTCGTCCTATTGCATCTGAGCCTGTGCCACTGCTTTTTAGATGGGCAACAACCTCTCCACCCTCTTCCTTTCACGCAAAATGTGGAGGGGAGAGGCCTGAACAAGGACGCTCACCGTGGGGTGTGGAGGATGAAAAGTACTCAATCTGTACTGACTGTTCTCCTGCAGGTTAAAAAAAAGTTCCCTTGTAGGTATTTCAGCAGGTGTGTGAACTACCTGGAGATAATTCTGGCATTTGTGGATGTGGAAAAACCGCCAGACTGACTGCAGGGTCGTGGATGCTGGAATAGAGCCTAATTAAATAGGTTAGGAAATGCTGCAGGTAGTGTGCTAAGGCTCTGGCTGTTTTGAGGTTAAGGAAGGCAGCCTTTTCAGAATTTTGATTCAGAGAAGGGGGTATATTTAAACATTACAAAGGATTCAAATTTTAAGAAAAGCTGCATTAAAAAATATACATATAGAGCTAAAATACTTGAAAATAATCCTTACAGGAAAAAAAAAGGAATGCCTTCCTAAATTTAACTGAGATGACTTTGAAATTGTTTTTTTTTTTTTAAATACAATACGGGATCTTGTGTAGGACGAAGAGGAATGGATAGCATTGGGGGTAAAGGAGCCAAGCTGGGAGCCCACTCGAAGAGTGAGGTCTCCTGTGTTACCAGGCCTGGGTCTGCGGCTCACCTCAGCGGAGCCCTGCAGCAGGAGCGGGGTTGGAGATAAGCGTTCATTTTGAAGAAGAAAAGAAAAAGGGTGGGTGTTGAAGCGTGTTAAGCAGAAGCCTCTAGTAGACAGGAGACCTAAGAGCTCGCCTAGCTAGACAGCTGCTGCTCCCGCTCACTGTGTGCTGCTCTGAGCTTACCACGTGTTGCAGTCTAAATTCAGAGGAAAATGTTACATTCCAAACAAGACACTAATCCGGATCCCAGGCAAAGTTCCACAGACCAAGAAAAGAGCCCTCCCCTACTTTCCTGTTTCCTTGACCAAGGTCACCCAAAGACTCACCGCTACTGCTCGGTCTCTATCAATTGTCTTGCAGATTAGATCTGAAAGAAAGCCTTTGGTGGAATTTTTCTCCCCCTTAAGATGACAGGCAATAAAACCAGATTTAGGAATGGGATTTAGGTAGCAATGGGAAAGATAATGTAAATAGGAAGTACCATTTGTCTTTCTGCCTCCAGCAGGGCTACGTGAGTAGCAGTTTGGGGAGGGATGCGGGCTGTGTTTGCACCTCATTTCCGTGGCTACTTCATGTGTCTTCCTTTCACCTGCCATCTTCTTTCATTTTCCCACCCCCATTCCTGTTATTTAAATTTCTCTTCTCTCCTTCTTTTTCAGTTGCAAGACTTTCTGAGCTTGATAGGTTTGGTGACACCCCTTTTTCACCTCTCCCAAAGGGTCAGATGCAAGAGATTTTTATTTTAAAGTTAGTTTAAAATACCTGAGAATATCTGAAAAATTTTTAAAAATTTGAACGTCTTTTGAAATAATTTGATACAGATTGGGGTGTAGCAAAAGAAGGGCTGCGTATACCAGCACTGGAGATCTTGGTAGGTCTCAAGCAGAGTAAATAAGTTCGTCTTTCGTTAGTACCATGATAGCCCCAGAGAAGACTGAAGTCTAATTTGGAGGTAACCTAACACATTTTTTTGTGAGGATGATAATAAATTATCAACCTTGTACTTCATAGTATGATGATCCCATTTAATAAGAATTCCAGTGCTCTCTCTGGCAGCACATATACTAAAATTGGAAAGATACGGAGAAATTAGCATGGCCCCTGTGCAAGGGTGGCATGCAAATTTGTGAAGTGTCCCCTATTAAAAAAAACAAAAAACAATACAAAAGGTCAATGAATCTAAGAGCTGGTTCTTTGAAAAGATAAATAGGATCGACAAACTTTTAATCAGACTCATCAAGGAAAAAAGAGAAAAGACCCAAATAAATAAAATCAGAAATGAAAGAGGAGAAATAACAACTGACACCAAAGAAATACAAAAGATTGTAAGAAAATGTTATGAACAATTATATGCCAACGAACTGGACAATTGGACAAAATGGATAAATTCCTAGAATCATACAGTCTTCTCAAAATAAATCAGGAAGAATCAGAGAATCTGAATAGACAGATTATACCTATTGAAATTGAAGTAGTGATAAAAAAACTCCCAACAAGCAAACGCCCTGGACCGGATGACTTCACAAGTGAATTTTACCAAACTTTCCAAGAAGAACTAACACCTCTCCTTCTCAAACTATTTCATAAAATTCAAGAGGTGGGAAGGCTCCCAAACTTATTTTATGAGGGCAGCATTATCCTAATTCCAAAACCAGATAAAAGCACCACAAAGAAAGAAAATTATATACCAATATCTCTGATGAACATAGATGCTAAAATCCTCAACAAAATATTAGCATACCAAATACAGCAATGCATCAAAAAGTCATACACCATGATCAAGTGGGATTTATTTCAGGATTGCAAGGTTGGTACAACATTCACAAATCAATAAATGTGATATACCACATAAACAAAATGAAGGATAAAAATCAGATGACCATATCAATAGATGTGGAAAAAGCCTTCGATAAAATCTAGTACCCACTTATGATCAAAACTCTCAGCAAATTGGGAATAGAGGGAACACACCTAAACATAATAAAGGCCATGTATGACAAACCCACTGCCAGCATCATACTCAATGGGCAAAAGCTACAGGTGTTCCCTTTAAGATCAGGAACAAGGCAGCAGAACATGTCTGCTTTCACCTTCCTTATTCAGTATAGTACTGGATGTCCTAGTCACAGCAGTGAGACAAGAAGAAGAAATAAAAGGCACCCAAATTGGAAAGGAAGAAGTAAAACTGTCTTTATTTGCACATGACATGATACTGTACATAGAGAACCCCCAAGATTCCTCCAAGAAACTACTAGAACTGATAAACGAATTCAGCAAAGCAGCAAGATACAAAATTAATATCCAGAAATCAGTTGCATTTTCACATGCCAATAACAAACTAACAGAAAGGGAAATTAAGAAAACAATCCCATTCACAATTGCTTCAAAAAGAATTAAATACCTAGGAATAAACCTAACCAAGGATGTAAAAGACCTCTACAGGGAAAATTATAAGACACTGAAGAAAGAAACTGAAGACATAAGTGGAAGCACATCAGTGTTCATAGATAGGAAGAATTAACATCATTAAAATGTTCATATTACCTCAAGCAATCAATAGATTCAGTGTGACTCCTATCAAGGTTCCAATGATATATTTCACAGAACTAGAACAAATATTTCTAAAATTTATATGGAACCGCAAAAGACCCCGCATAGCAACAGTGACCCTGAGAAAGAAGAACAAAATTGGAGGAATCATGCTATCTAATATCAAACTATACTACAAGGTTATAGAAATCAAAACAGCCTGGTACTGGCATAAAAACAGGCACATAGATCAATGGAACAGAATAGAGAGCCCAGAAATAAACACACAGTTTTATAGTCAATTAATATTCAACAGAGGAAGCAAGCATATACAATGGGCTAAAGATAGTTTATTCAATAAATGGTGTTGGGAAAATTAGATACATGCAGAAAAATGAAACTAGACCACCTTCTTATACCATATACAAGAGTAAATTCAAAATGGATCAAAGACTTAAATGTTAGACCCCAAACCATAAAAATTGTAGAAGAAAACAGGCAACAAAATCTTGGATATTGTTCATAGAAATTTTTTATTGGATATATCTCCCCTGATAAGGGAAACAGAAGGAAAAATAAACAAATGGCACTACATCAAACTCAAAAGTTTTTGCCCAGCAAAGGAAAACATCCACAAAGTAAAAAGACAACCTGCAGAATGGGAGAACATTTAGTTAATATCTAAAATTTATAAAGTACTTACAAAACTCAACACAAAAAACAAAAAAACAACCCAGTTAAAAATTGGGCCAAGGACCTGAATACACACTTCTCCAAAGAGGACAAAAACATGGCCAATAGACACATGAAAAGATGCTCAATGTCACTAATCATCAGAGAAATGCAAATTAAACCACAATGAGATATCACCTCACACCTGTCAGAATGGCTACCATCAATAAATCAACCATAACAAGTGGTGGTGAAGATGTGGAGAAAGGGGAACCCTTTTGTACTGTTGGTGGGAATGTAGACTGGTGTGGTGTCTGTGGAAAGCAGTGTGGAGAGAGCTCAAAAAATTAAAAATGGATCTGCCTTTTGACCCAGCAATCCCACTTCTGGGAATATATCTGAAGGAACCCAAAACACTAATTCAAAAGAACATAAGCACCACTATGTTCACTGCAATGTTATTTATAATCGTCAAGATATGGAAGCAGCCCAAATGTCCATCAATAGATTAGTGGATATAACAACTATGGCACATTTGCACAGTGGAATACTACTCAGCCATAAGAAAAAAGAAAATTTTACTCTTTGCAACAGTATGGGTGGGTGGACCTGGAGAACATTATGCTAAGTGAAATAAGCCAGGCAGAGAAAGACAAAATACCACATGGTTTCACTCATATGTGGAATCTAATGAACAAGCTGAACTAACAAGCAAAATAGAGACAGATTCATAAGATGGAGAGCAGATGACAGCTATTGGTCGGGGGAGTGGTTAGGGAGTGGAAGGATTGAGCAGACATTGAAAACGACTCATGGACATGGACAACGGTGTGTGGATTGCTGGCAGGGAGGAGGGTAGTGGGGATTAATGGTAATGGAAAAAATACAATAAAAATTAAATTTGAAAAAGAGTTCTAAAAATATCATGTCTCAGTCCTGAATGCCTAAAATCGACTTTAAATTTTTTGTGCATAGTTAAACCAAAGCATTTAGTATTACCTATTATCAAACATTCTTCTCCTTCTATAACGTATTTAGGAAAGTGACAATGATACAAAGCCATAATATAGTCTACATAATGTAACAAAATGTCTAATGTTAATCATCTCATTGGATAACTACCTTTAGGTATTACACCTTTTCTCCTTTCCTGTAATCCTGTTCACTTCTCTTTCTACCCATCGTGGCTTGGTCATGTATTCCACAGATGCTGAGTGCCCACAAGCACATCATGCTGTGTGCTAGACAGTGGAAACAGAGTGGTGAACAGACACACCTGGCTAGGTCATCCTGGAGCTTAACAACTACTTGTTCCTTATGTGCCTTGTTTCTTACCAGCCTCTCAATGACTTCAGAGAAAAAAGCCAGTTTCTTGACTTGGATATCAATACTTTCGAACACAGCAATGCCAAGTCTCCCAAGTGTGAATTCTACTTAAAGGCAGAAACAGTTTGGCTTATAAAAGTATACCTTGAAATTAATAATTCACCAAGCTTTGTAAAGTATTTACAAGGCGTGAATCATTAGATATGATACGATCTAACACAAGTAGGACCCAGATAGTGGTTTTGAGGAATATATGACGTATA